>WOXC01004838.1:2260000-2380000 GCA_011680675.1 Gymnobelideus leadbeateri | reverse complement strand
CACTTACCTGGTAGGAGGAATACAAAACTTGCTTACCACTAATATTCCACTGTGAGAGGATCAACTCCCCTCTGTCCAGTTCTTGAAGTACTACTTGTATCCCAACAAAAGTATTCTTGTGAAGCCACATGACAACCAGGTAATAGGAAAAATAACTGCAAGACACCTAAGATAGTGGCCTGCCTTCCACCAGAAGGCACCTGGATTATCAGAAATGAGAAGGTAAAAAGAAACTTGATTTGGATAACAAGAAGCTGATTAACCCCTTGGGATTTTTGTTGACTGAAGTTTACCTGCAACAATAACCATGACTTACACAACGACCTTGTAAATTGGGTATTTTACAGGTAAGGAAACCGAGTCTCAATTGATTAGCAAGCACTTATTAGGCACCTCCTACATGCCAGAGACTATACTAGGCACTGATAATATAAAGAAGGAAATTAAATTGTCCTGCCTTCAAGGCATTCTGTCAAAGGAGACAATATGTACAAATTTAAGTCTATGCAAAACGAATAGAAAAATATCTAGGGAGAGGCACCAATTGGAATAAGGATCAGGTCAGAAAAACCTCCACAAAAAACCTAATGTAGGAAGTAACATATGAACTGACCTTTGAAGAAACCAGGGAATCTAAGGGCAGAGATGAGGAGGGAGAGCAATGCAGATATGTACAAAGTCACTTCACAGGTGAAAAGATTTGTCCTCAGTCCTTTGTATGGCTAGCATATGACACTTCCCAGATTAGAACCCTGGTCTTCTAACTCTAAATAGGCAGACAGGGTACAATGAATATAGTGCTTGACTTGGAGTCAGGAAGATCTGAGTTCAGATCCTGCTTCAGACACTTAATTAACTCTGTGACCCTGGGTAAGTGACTTAAATTCCCTCAGCCTCAGTTTCCTCATCTGTAAAATAGGGATAATATTAGCACCTACCTTACAGAGTTGATCAAATGAGATGACCTGCTTTTCAAACCATGGTGTGCAATAAAAATGCTAGTTATTATTATTAATTCAGGCGCTCAATTCTCTGCAACTCTAATCTCAACTCTTCTACTTTGGGCTCAAGACAGTTGCCCTGATTTTCCTACCTTTTTGTCAAGCACCATGTCTTCTAAATTCTTCCTCTTATCTCTAAAAGGTGAACTGGGTGACCCAAATTGTTTACATATGGGAATTATGTTGGTATCACGGAAAAGGTACAATTCTAGCCTTAGCCCAGCCACCAAGTTGTTGGACACCCTTGGGCAAGTCACCTTTTCAGAATTTGTTGGGTTTTTTTATCTGTGAAATGGGGATAGAACTAGGTAATCTTGAAGGTCCCTTCCAGTTCTGGGATTTCCGGGCATAACGGGAGCAACTATTTGAGGAATCCCTGCATGTCCTTTCCCTACCATAGTGAATGGTAAAGAAGCCTCTTTTCCCCCTTGTTTAAAGAAAAGAAAAGAAAGCAAGCATGAAGAACACTTTAGTCTCTTGTGCCAGAATCTACCCAAACCTATTGAGTATCCAGGCCTGGTAATCACAGTGACATTTGTATTTATCATCTTCCTTTCCCCTGTTTCTCCCCCCAAATCCAATATTTACATATTGCAGCTGGTATAGTTTTTAGGCAAGAAGATCTGGGTCTCCAGCCTTTGGGATAAGAACCTGCTACTTGACAAAAACAGCTGGGAAAACTGCAAAACAATAGGGCACAAATATGTATAGACCAACATCTCATACCATATACCAAGATAAGGCCAAAATATTGGTACATGATTTAAACATAAAGGGTGACACCATAAGAAAATTAGAAGAGCAAGGAATAGTCTCTCAGATCTATGCAGAAGGGAAGAATTCATGACTAAACAAGAGATAGTGAGCATTAGAAATGTAAAACAGATGATTTTGATTATGTTAAATTTAAAAGCTTTTGCACAAACAAAACCAATACAACCAAGCTTAGATGGAGGGTAGCAAGCTGGGAAACAATCTTTGCAGTGGATATCTCTGATAAAGGCTTCATTTCTCAAATATATAGAGAACTGAGTCAAATTTATAAGAATATGAGCCATTCCCCAACTGATAAATGGTCAAAGGATATGAACAAGCAGTTTTCAGATGAAGAAATTGAAGCTATCTAGAGACATAAGAAGTGCTCTAAATCACTTTTCATTAGAGAAATGCAAATAAAAACAACTCTGAGGTACCACCTCACACCTATCAGATTGGCTAATATGACAGAAAAGAAAATGATACATGTTGGAGAGGATGTGGGGAAATCTGGACACTAATGCATTATTATTGGAGTTGTGAACTGATCTAATCAATCTGGAAAGCAATTTGGAACTATGCTCAAAGGGCAACCAAACTGCACATACCCTCTGATCCAGGAATATCACTACTAGGATTGCATCCCAAAGAGATCATTAAAAAAAGGGTAAGGACCAACATGTGCAAAAAATATTTATAGCAGCTCTTTTAGTAGTGGCAAAATGTTTGAAATTGAGGGTATGCCCAACAGCTGGGGAATGACTAAACAAGCTGTGGGATAAGTAATGGAATACTATTATGCAATAAGAAATTATGAACAGTCAGATTTCAGAAAAAACAGGAAACACTTGAACAACCTGATGCAAAATGAAATGAGCGGTACCAGGATTGGTTGTATACAATGTAGTACACAGTATCAGCAACATCATGTGATGATCAACTATGAATGACTCAATTATTCTAAGCAACACAATGATCCAAAACAAGTACAAAGGACTCAGGAAGGAAATGCTATCCACATCCAGATAAAGAACTAATGCACTCTGAATGTAGATCAAAGCATACTTTTTAAACTTACTTTCTTCTTTTTTTGCCTTTTAATCCATTTCTTCTAATGTGGAAAAATGTTTTACATCATAGCACACATATAATCTATATCAAATTGCCTGCCATTTTAGGAAAAGAGGAAGGGAGAGGATGGGAGGAAGAACAATTTGGAACTCAAAATCTTGTAAAAATGAATGCTAAAAATTACCTTGACATGTAATTGGTGGGGAAAACACTATTGAAGAAGAAGAAAAAGATAGGAGGAGGAGGAGACCTGGGTCTGAGTTTAATCTCTGGCACATACTTGCTATGTGTCTTTGAATAAATCATATAATTTCTCAGTGCTCTAGACTCCATCTCTAAGCAATCTAGCTTCTCCAGCTCCCAAAGACTAAAATTTACAGAGAGGTTACTGACTTTCTTTGATAAGGGAGTTTTTTCTCCTGGGAGTTCTCTACACCAATGAAATCAGAGGTCTGATCTCTATCTTTTTTTTTTTTTTTAAGCAATTGGGGTTAAGTAACTTGCTCAAGGTTACACAGCTAGTCATTATTTATGTGTGGGTGCTCATTTTCTGAGGCCGGATTTGATCTCGGGTCATCCCAACTCCGAGGCCGGCGCTCTTACTCACTGCGCCGCCTAGCCGCCCCTTTTTAGGGCAATTGGGGTTAAGTAACTTGCCCAAGGTCACACGGTTTTTGTTTGTGTGGGTTAAGTGTCTGAGGTCGGATCTGAACTCAGGTCCTTCTGACTCCAGGGCCGACGCTCTACTCACTGCGCCACCTAGCCGCCCCTGATCTCTATCTTTGATCTTCTAAAATCACTATTCTAATTTCTTAGTGGGGTTCAAAATTTACTTCCTTCTCTCATTCAAACCACCCTTCCCCATCCACACCACTTTGCTGCTTTGAATTTAACACAGACAATTTGCCACACAAACTTGTTTGTGTTTTTGTTGTCTTGCTTAGGCAGTGGTCTCACATCTTTCTCCCCTGTTGGTTTGGCCTCTCCAAATGACTATAAAAATCTGAAGAGAAAGGCCCACATCTTTAATTCCTTTTGCATCTTTCATGGTACTCTGCATGGAGCAGGCATGGAAGAAGCATTCAGTAATGTCCACTATCTCTCTCTCCCAAGTTATTTTGCATTTACTTTGCAAATGTTTCCTATTTAGCTGCTATTTCTTCCCAATGGAATGTAAACTCCTTGAAAGGTTTTTTTTTGTTTTGTTTTGTTTTGTTTTGTTTTTGTTTTTGTTTTTTGTCTTTGTATTGCCAGTGCCTAACCCAGTGCCTGGAAAAGAGTACCCACATGATAAATACTTATTGAGTTGGGTTGAATGAAAGTTTGTGGAACAACTGATCTAAACTAGTTTATAAGAGTCACACGTCCAGGCAAACTGGGAGAGCATGACCTCTTACTCCAGGATCTCTCCCTCTAAAATCAGGGCAAATGTAATCCCTGGATTAGCCTTCCTCTTCATTCAAAGAGGAAAATAGATTTTTTTTAATCCGCCTTGATCCTATTGTTAGCAGAAGCTGTGGGCATGTGCCTAAGGGAGAAATTTGGCCCTTAGGAGTTTCCTTCTGAAGGACAATCTCACAGTTGCCATATGAAAAGACATCTTTCCAGTTGGCACTAAGGGAATGATTAGAAGCCTGCCTCTTGGAGCATTTTGGAATTTGACATCCCTGCCCAGATAAACCACACATATTAAAATAGTCCAAAAGGAAATGGTTCCAAAGCAGCTCAATAATCTTTTGATTGAAAATATCTTTTGAAGCAGGGACATTTTCAGGATTTATAGCTTATTTATAAAAGCTGAAAATATGTTCATAGTCAAATGGACAGAGCCAATATTGATGGAACAATTCTGCCCAAATTTTCCTTAAACACAGATTGAAACCTGACTTTGAATGAGTAAGGCCTTATTTTGGATATTTTTTTAAAATATCAAAAATTTTCTAGTCCTCTTGTCATAAGCTCAGAAAAGTACTTATCAAGAGTTGTGACATTATTAAAAAATGTCTTTTCTTACTGAAAATGGAGGATAAAGGTGCTTTTCTCTATAAATTTTATTACCAGATAAGGCCCATATTTTATAACACTGCTGACTGAGACACATTTTTAAAGAGCTAAAGTACAGCAGCTAGATGAGTCAATTCTCCTTTCCCCAAACCTTTACTGTACTGATACCTAAGAGGCTGCTTCTACTTAGATGGTACATAGAAAGGTTATTGTAACCGTCTTGGCAATAGATAGGAGCTCAGCTGGAACTGATATGTGTGATCACTGATTGATTACCTGTCTGCTTGATGGGGTGTAGTTGACTGAACTCATTTCCTTTATAGGACAGAAAGATTCACAAAGCAAAAAAGTGCAGGCCCTTAAATTCCATTAACATTATTTTTAAGTGTATAAGGTGAAATTCATATGCATCTATTATGTTCCTAGGGAGGGCTGGTGTACCCTGGTTTAAGGAACTCTGACAAGTGAAAATGAAGACTTACATTGCAGATCAATTAGGGGGTCATTATAAACATTTCAACAGAATTTTTTTTTTATTTCTAAAAGTCAGAGGAGCCCTTAAAATAATAATCTCTGGATGGGATTGTACATATGATTTGTTTTGCACAGTATTTTGTTGGTACAAAACTTTTCAGAGATATGGACAGTTTACTGCATAAAACAGGATACAATTGCATATATATTACATGTATTTTATATATACAAAATGTTCCAAAGGTCTGAGTGCCTTTTTTTTAAGGCAATTGGGATTAAGTGACTTGCTTGGCATCACACAGCCAGTGTCAGGTGTCTGGGACCAGATTTGAACTCAGCTCCTGCTGACTGCAAGGCCAGTGCCTGTCCACTGTACCCCTAGGCACCCTCTAGTGCAGTTTGACACTAACACATGTGTTTGATATGTGTGTTTACTTGTGCAACGTGAACATGTGTATATGTTCTCTCATTTTTTAATGTTTACTGATAATCCTGCTGATGGTGTTGTTAATAGTTTAATAATAATAATAAAAATTAACATTTACATGGTGTTTGCTATGTTCCAGGTACTGTGCTAAGCCATTAGAATTATTATCTCATTTGATCTTCATAGCAGCCCTGGGAAGGTAGTGCTATTATTACTCCCAGGCTGGATTTTCCTGATTTGGGGGCCAGCACTCTATTTGTTGTGCTACCTAACTATCCCAAGACAATATTGCAACCAATAGTCAAAATGGATACATGTAAGGGTGGTGATTCACGACAGTCTGGTATTTCAGGTATGGAATAAAACAAAATACTCACAGACCATTTAACAGTTAATAAGGAAGCTTACTTAGGCATAGCATGGAAAGAACATTCAGCCAGGATACAGCATTGATTCAGATGGGCAGAGCCACTTTGCCTCTGCCTTAGGTATGGTAGTGAATCAGCCAGAAGCATGTGACCAGTCTGAGGGAGAAACTCTCATTCCTTGTGCTCTGGCTTTTATAAGAAAGGCCAACCGAAAGCTATTTCAAGGGCCTCAGCCTTAGTCCTCTGAGCCAATTAAGTCTCGGGGATGGTTTTAACATCTCTTAAAGAAAAACTAGTCTAGACTTCATGGGATAGGTGGTGTTTCTGCTGCAATTGATTATCTGCTGGATTAATTATAGTCTGGTTTTAGTTTTAGCTTTTGCAGTCTTTTTCCATTTGCAACTCTGTTTTTTTACCTTGTGAACATATTTACTTCTTTTGATTCTTAGCAGTCAATGGACAATAACTTAACTGAGGTCCTTCTGTGTTGAGTTTTTCTAGTGTTTTTTTTTTCTTTCTGTTTGTCCTTCTCAAAGTTATCCCACCTCTCCACAGTAAAGAGGAATTGTTTGGGTAACTTGTCCATCCCTCATCCATCCATCCCTCATACATGTACAACTGCAGATTCAAGATGAGGATAGTACCATTTAGATGCTATTAATTATAGGATAAGAAATTCAGAGTTGTAAGGGGCTTTAACAACCATTTAGTCCAACCCTTTTGTTTTTCTTTTCTTTTTTTAATATTATTTATTTCTTTGTTTGTTTATTTTTAGTTTACAAGATTCAATTCCATAGTTCCTTGAGTTTCAAATTTCCCTTCCCTCCCTCCTCTCACCCCTCACGAGGGCATATAGTCCAGTATAGGATCTGGAAATACTTTCACATTAGACATTAGTCAGGTTACAAAGGCGTATTGTACTAGATGGGATGAAAAATGGTAAAGAAGAAATAAAACCAAACAATGAAAAGGAAAAGATCAAGTAGTTTGCTTCAATCTGGATTCAAACTCAGTTCTTTCTAGTTATTTCTCTGGATGTCGCATCTCTCTCCATCATGAGTCTTTTGGGATTGACTTATATCACTGCATTGATGAGAAGAATCCAGTCTGTCATAGTTGGTCATCACACATATGTTGTGTCTGTGATTGTATACAAATTTCTCCTGGTTCTACTCTTCTCACTCAACATCAGTTCATATAAAGCCTCTCCAGGTAAATATGAAGTCTGTCTGCTCCTCATTTCTTATAGCACAATAATATTCCCTTACATGCATATACCACAACTTGTTTAGCCATTCCCCAATTGATGGGCATCCCCTTAATTTCCAATTCTTTGCAACCACAAAAAGAGCTGCTATAAATATTTTTGTATATATGGGTCTTCCTCCCTCTTCTATGATCTCTTTGGGATATAACCCTAGAAGTGGTATTGCTGGGTCAACCCTTTTGTTTTTCAAAGGAGAAAACTGAGGCCCAGGGATTTGCTTGTAATTATTTCCCTTATATTATACTGCTTGATCTCCAGTACTCTCAAACAAGAACAATAAATAGGAAGATGAGCTACTGAAAGCCAGTTACTATGGCCCTGGAATAATTTTTTCTGTCCCACTCCCACTCAATATGGTTGCTAATCTTTCGTCTTCATGTGTTTTTGCTGATTAGAAATTGGACCCTCTAAAGTTACTTCCTCTAATGCCAAAACACAGAGAAGCAAAGGAAATATCATTGAAGAGGTGAGTTCTTTCTTTCTTTTCCCACCCAAAAAGCATTTAAGTATTCACTATGTGCCAGGTACTTTGCTGGCCTCTGGAAATAATAAAACAAAAATGAGTCCGTGTTCTCAAGGAATTTACATTTTATGGAGGACACATATGTACACAAAATACATACATAAATAAATAAATACCCAGTGATTTGGGAGGGTGTGTTAGGAATAGAATTTTCCTGATGCAAATTCTTTTTGACCCTAGTTTCCATGATACAGCTTCCTGGTCAAGAGATATAACAAGTCTCAGCTCTTCATTGTGGGGACCACTTATATGTAGTGGGTGCCTGAGATCATGGGAGTTACTGTACTCTGATAACTTAATAATAGATTCTTTTCAAGATGGAAACAAGAGGATCACATCTCTTGTGGCATATTCTTGCCATGTTATGGCAGAGTAAAATTCCCATTTTATTAAATGTTCAGTGACTTGGGAGTCCCTCATTTTGTCCCAATGTCAAACCTGAACTAAGAGGACACTGGCATTAGATCCCACCTTCTTCTTAGAAAGGAAGGCACTAACAATTGATGGAGGTTGGTAATCAGGAGAAGCTCCATGTAAGTTGAGTTTGAAGGAAGCAAGAGATTATAAAAGGTAGAGATGAGACAAGCATGCTCCAGATATGAAGGACAGTCAGTGAAAAGACACAGAGATGGGAAATGAAGTGTCATGTGTGAGAAAAAAGCAAGAAAATCTATTTGGCTGAAACACAGAGTACAGAAGTGAGATATACATATATATGTGTACATACACACACACACACACATAGTTGAAAAGGTCAATAGGCATCAGGTTGCGAAGGGTTTAGAATGTAAAACAGCATAATTTATATGTAATCATTGAAATAATAGGGAGCCAATGGAGTTTGCTGAGGAGGGGAATGACATTGTCTGAACCTGTGCTTTAGGAAAATCACTTTGACAACTATCTGGAGGATAAATTGGAGGTGAGAGACTTGAAGTAGGGAGACCAATGAGAAGACAATAGTCAAGGCTTGAACTAGAGTAATGATTGAGTAGAGATAATAAGAGATACAAGAGATGTTATAAAGGAAGTAATAATGAAATTTGACAACTGATTGGCTATGGGGGGTGAGGAAGGATGAGGGGACGAGGCTGATGCCAAGGCTGTGTTCTGGATAACTAGAAGTATGTTGTTGCCCCTGACAGAAATAAGGATGAGTTTGGAGGGAAATATATGATATTTTGTAGTTATATTTTGTACATGTTGAGTTTGAGAACTGATAGTACACCCAAGTTTGAAATGTTCAATAAGCAATTGCTGATGTGAGACTGGAGCTTAGGAGAGAGACTATGCCTATATACATGACATTATGTTCTGATATATACACATATATGTATGTACCTGTTTATACATACATATATAAATGTGTACATGCATCATCTCCATAGAGATGATAATTAAACCTATGGGAGCTGATGTGGCCATCGTGTGACAAAACATGGAGATGAGAGAGTGCCAGAATCTTGGTGTACAACCAAATGGGGGAAGGTATGACCTAGATAGTGATCAACAAAAAAGATGGAGGTAGAAATGAGAGAATCTTTGTCATGTAAGCCCAGAGAAGAGACAATATCCCAGAAGAGAAGGAAGTCAACAGTTTGAGAAGGAACCAAGAGGTCAAGAAGGATGAAGATGGATGAAGACTTGGCATTTATGAGATCATTGCTAACTTTGGAAAGAGCTATTTCAATTAAGTTATGAAAGGGAAGGGAAGGAAGAAAAAAAAGCATTTTCTAAGTACCTAATATGTGCCAGACACTGTGCTAAATAAATCCTTTACAAATATAATTTCATTTGATCTTCACAACAACCCTGTGAAATAGATACTATTATTATCTTTATTGTATAGTAGAGGAAACTGAAGTAGAAATTAAGAAATTTGTCTGGAGTCACACAGCAAGGTTGATTTGATTTGAACTCAGCTCTTTCTGATTTCAGGCCATTACTCTTATCCACTATGCTGTCTTGCTGCCTTGACCTCATATATAGCCATACTTTCCACGTTTACATTCTTCCAACACTTCCACTCTAGTGTCACCCAAACTCATTAAGGAATAGATTATTGTACATTGTGAGTACACTGATCAAGTCATTCAACAATCTTCCCATAACATAACTTTTCCCTGAACTACTATCAGTGGAAACAAGGAACATATTCTAATTTAACCTCTTTTTCCTCTCCTTCCCTATTTCCAACTACAGGTAAATTGGACAACAATTAAAGAACCAAAAGAAGAATAAGGAAATGGATCTCCAAGCTGATTAATTATCCCCTTTATAATTGAGTCATGAACCATGGAGGAGGGAGAACTCAGACCATGCTAATATAAAAAAGAAAATAATAATATGAGATATCTTTAGCTTTTCAATGAAAAATTTTCATTTTGTAAGAGATTAGCAAGTCTAAATAGTCTTTCCTTGAAATTTCTCCCAAAAAGCTCCTTTAAGACAGTCTGTCATGTACAATACATGTCACTGTACATTCTAAGAGGACATTTAAATATAGGAAGGTAATTGTAAATTAGCATCTTATGATTATCTTAGAATTTATTACATGTCAACAAATGGAGTATTTTCTAGTGGTTAGACTACACCTTCCATTTCTGTGGGGTTTTAGCTATATTTTACTGTGGACACAGGCATTGAAATGGCTTCAGGAGGAGGCACGGGGAGGAGAGGAGGCTTGCCTATGCTCTCCTATTTCTTCAGGATGAGTTGATGCCCAACCAAAGGGTAGAAGCACTTTCCTGAAGCTGGCAAGCTACATAATCACTAGCTCCAAAAAAGAGACGTCAGGAAGCGGTTTGGGGAGGCCAGTGGCAGCATTAAAACACACCGGAGGATGTATGTCTTACAGCTCTACTGACATGTCAGCCGAACCTTTTCAGGGCACCATGAAATAGTGGCCGAGGGACATTCTCTTCTCCCAAACTAAATCAAAGAGGTAGGTTTTGTCAGACTTGAATCAAATTGTCCCCATTTCTAAGTCTCAGGTTATTAGTAGCTGAAAAGGGGGTTACAGTCACAAGGGCCTTGAAGATCTTAATTGAGATGTCTGAAACAAGTTTTCAGACCTTTAAAACTCGGTATGAAATTTTGATAGATCTGTAACTGAATTAAACCTCATTAATGTAGCAACTGCTTTCATTGCTGGCATTTCCTCCCAGATGACTCATCCACAGCCTCCTGAAAACTGTCCATAGGTTGTTGTTCACCTAGCAGAGTTCTGGGGTGCCTTCCTCCAGCCTTCCACTCTTTGGAAATATAAATAGAAACATTAGTTTTACTTTGCTCTCTAAATGAAAGGCTCAAATCCATTTCCAGTAGCACATTTCTCTGATGCCATACTTTGCACTGCATATTTCAAGGAAAGATGTTATTAAAGTTCTAAATATAACTGAGGCTATGAGATCAACCATTTGAAACTAAATAGATGATTCAATTGACTTAAAAAACAGTTGTTTGCATTCACTAAATTAAATGGTTTGTAGGGGAATGTGAACTTGTTCTCTCTCATAGTTGATGCAGTCCCAAAAAGCTGGGAGTAGAAAATAGAAGTAATGATGGGTTAATGTGTTATAGCCAGGTGTTAACACCCAGTGATCCTGATATGAAGGGTGAACACCTTTCTCCAGTGAATCAGAAGGGGGAATGTGAATGACTGGACTTAAAATGGACCACTGTTCTTAAGGGCTTTAAATGGCTAATCCCTAGAGAGATTTGGCAGTTCAGGTGAGTATAGAGCAGGAGCCAGTAGGGAAGGAGAAGATTGCTCTTTTACCTCAGGTTGCTTCTCAATGATGTCTCCTCCCTTACAAGCATTCTAGGAACATTTTCTGGGAACTAACCAAATAAAGGTTTTCTGTTAAAGCAGTGTGGTATAGTAGGAAGCAGGCCTACCTTAGAGTCAGAGAACCATGGTTCAAATTCTGAATCTGCTATCATTTTCCCTGGTGTTTAGCAGAAGGAAACATCCTATCCAGAAATTGGCAAATCAGTCTGAAAGAGATTGAGGAAGCTGAGACACATACTCCAGATGTAGGCAGAAAAGTACTTACTTGAGTGTGGAGGCAGTTTCAAAGGCATCAGACCTTTAGAAGCAGAAAAAAGAGCTGACTATGGACTCAAGTGTGAACTTGTCCTGGCAATAGAGTCAAATTAAGGAGAACAGGAGACCATAGAAGCCCAGGTGAGCAACAAGATACTGTTCCCAATGTGGAATTTCCCATAGCCCTAGAATACTGATGGGCAGTGGATAGAGCACCATCTCTGGAGTCAGAAAGACCTGAGTTCAAAATCCCAACTCAGACACTCCCTGTTACCCTGGGCAAGTCACCCAAGTCCCGTTTGCCTCAGTTTCCCCATATGTAAAATGAACTGGAGAAGGAAATGGTAAACCCCTCCAGTATCTCTGCCAAGAAAACCCCAGATGTGATCCTAACACAACAAAAATGGAGTATCAAATAGCCTTTGCTACTGTTTTTCTTACAGGTGTGCCTGACCACCATTGTGGTCCAAGTTTGTGCCCAATCTTCCCACAGACACTATGAATTCATAGAAGAGTATAACCTGACTTTATGGAGGGGAATCTTTTCTAACTACCCTTATTTTTGATACTATGTTATTTTAGTAAATGTCTTTGTTAAGAGCTGTATCAATCCACCAACAAAGATATTTATCACTTATATTCGAGGTAAATGCTATTCTGAACTAAGTGTTATTCAAACCCTTTACATTAAATCAACACATATTTCAGTACTTAGTGGCTTTAATATAAAATTGGTCATAGGATAGGATAGCATAATGTATTCTGGGAAACATGATTCAGGAGTAAAAAATGAGAAAGGTCAAAGTCTTATAAACAGAAGCATAGTTAACATCATGAACACTTTCTTTAAGAACAGAAGTAGTAAGTGCTAGACAAACCAAGTAATACCACAAAAAATGAAAACAATTTTAACAGGCAGGAAATGACTCATTATTAACATGAGAGACTTTTCTGAATTAGTTTTGAGTGTACACTCAGAGTACTGATTTATTAAAGCAAAGATTAAAAAATAGAAAACAGGAAGAAATTATAAAAACGAGAAAAATGTGATACGCAATTAAAACAACTTTGCTCTGACACATTTAAACAAGTTCACCTATATTAAAAATGATAAATAGATGAAAAAATGACACTGACATAAATGGTTACAATTTGTTGTTGTTTTGACATATTTCATTAGTGCTTTAAGATCTGACAAATATAGGCAGACCAGAAAGGCTTTTTATTCCATCTTATTTATAACTTATATTTTTATATTTATTATATATTATATAATTCATAATGTAATATAATAAGATGTATTATTATAATACAACCATCATATTATATAATATATTATATTTGTTATAATATAATGATTGTATTATTATAATATAATCATCATATTATATAATATATTATATTTGTTATAATGATTATATTATAAGATATAATATAATGATATATTATATATTTATTATAATTTATAAGGTAGGAGTCAATTATGTAACTGGTCTACATCTTTTGCCATACCAAAGATAGTAACAAAAATTTAAAAATCAAACTGGTCAACAAATAATTGGTCTCTTTACCAGAGATATGGAGTCTTTATATATATGTCAGAGAGGTAGAAATGGCACTTTTGCATGTTATCTACAAAGTAAATTTGATTTCTGGTAAAATTTTATCATTAGAGCTTCCTTCTCTTGGATTAACTAGAAACTTTCTTTAAAAAATGTTGAAAAAGTAAAAAAAGGGAGAAGCAATTTGGAGTTATGCAGGGAAAACTGGGTGTGTGTGTGGGGGGGTTGCATATCTTTTGGTTCAGTGATTGCTCTACTAGGTTTATGCCCCCAGGAAGTTATTATCTTCAAGAAAAGATCCATATTTTTATAGTTGAACTAATTAATAGCTTCAACAACAGTAAATTATCCTACCTATTTTCCTGCATCCCATCCATCATTGATTTTTTTTTTACATGTGATTTGTAGTTCTTTTAAAGTATTTAACCATATAGGGTAATTCTCTAAGTGAAACTTCAGTATTGAGATTTAACAAAGGGAGAAATTCCCAGAAATTCTCTTTTTTCTACTCTGTGTACTGGTAAGACTCTATGTATATAACCTGGTAAGACACTTGGTATATAGAACCGTGTCACATTATGAAGGTAGAGAAACAAATCTGTGGGAATGTAATATGTGACATGTGATCACATATGTGATATGAAATTGGCCAATTCACTTATTTGGTGAATCAGTTAAATTACTTCTTAGAATTAGAATTGATTAAATTCATTTTCACGTTTTACCCAGTTACTTTGATTTCATGACAAAAAAGTACATGCTCCCTCCTTTTTTAATCTGAGCTCCTCTCATACCCTCTAAGTGTAATCAAAGATATTATTAAAGACATATATGACCAGAAAAAGTCAGTCATGCATCGAGAGTGGAGGACTGTGTTCCTAACATATCAAAAGTACGAGAGAAAGTCTTAGAACCTACTGGGTAGATCCTTTGGAAAATTTATGGGAGGACATGGACAAGAATGATATCTCATACTCACACAGGATGAGATGACTTGAAGGAGCTGAGATCTGCCCTGGTGAGGGGAACTGATGAAAGTGATAAGCCGACTCCATTTCTTCTGAAATAGAGAAGAAATAGGCAAAGTCTCAGTCTAGTCCAGAACTTTCGTGAAATTAAAGACAGATCAGATTAATCAGAGCTTATGTTAATCAAAATCTCATACCATTTGTGCCTATTTTTTTCACTTTCTTCCTCCTCACTTCTCCTATTCTCTTTTCTCTTTCATAATTTTTAATTTGGTACATTTTTAATGAATGATAAAAGGCAGAGCTCGGAAGTGTACCATAGGTAGGAGGAAATTCAGCATTTTTAAACCATTAAAAGTATAAGGTTGAATGTATCATGGAATCATAGAATTTCAGAATGTGAAGTTACTTTAGCATTCATCTGGGCCAGCAACTGCCAAATTAATTTGGCCCCAGAAACCTTTAACCTTGAAATGTATTGATGAAACCTATAAATGATAAGTTTTGGAGGGGAGGGGGAAGGAACTATGAATATGGAATGCCTCTGGGACAGCCAGGAAGAATTAAATCAGTTGTCACATGAAAGTTTTTTTAAAAATATAATCATACTGGGGTGGCTAGGTGGCGCAGTGAATAGAGCACCGGCCCTGGAGTCAAGAGGACCTGAGTTCAGAATCGGCCTAGACACTTAACACAAAAACAAGCCATGTGATCTTGGGCAAGTCACTTAACCCCAATTGCCCTCCCAAAAGCCCCCAAAATATAGCCATAAATTCATACTTAATATTTTAAGGGAAGAAATATAACTAGTATCTATTTTTTCCTTAAGAAAGTTCTATTTGCATTGTACAGAAGGAACATTTAGATTCCACAGAAATAGAAACATAACCAGGCTGAGACAGCTTGGGATTTTTCCAGGGCACCAAAATTTAGGGGGCACAGACGGTCAAGCTGATGGTTTTAAAATGTTATGCAATTTAATTAGATACATCTACATCTGTAGAGCACTGGTACTCTTTCAGTAGCACAAAAACAAGAGCTTAGCACCTAGGAAAGATAATTAGTTGCAATATGAAAGTACCAGATGGCCTCTTTCTCCTCCCCCTCTCTTTTTGCCACACTATGGTCTCCACAGCAGCAGTTTCACTGTGTCCTAGTGTCTCTCTGCCTTGGGTCCTGACCCTCACTCCCCCCACTTGGATTATTTTTACATTTTGAATTACAAGTTTTTTTCAATTTGTGTTTTGCATTGTTTGCCTGGGGGGCTGAAATAGCTAGTTCCAGCTTATCATGGAACAGTTTGGAAAACTCTGGTTTAGTATAACCTCTTCATTTCAGAGATGAGCAGACTAAAACTCTTTTGCCAAAGGCCCCAGCTATGATATTAGGACCTTACTGAACATCTATGGGTATTAGTTGCCTCATGTATAAAATGAGGACGTTAGAATCCCTAAGGCCCTTTCCAGTGCTGACATTCTATGCTTCCAGGGTCATTTAAGCCAAGCGGTCTAGTTATAGTGTTTTATTTCATTATTTAATCATATTTCAAGACTGTGTAAACTGTGGGCAAAAAGAATAGCAAATCCTGGAATGGCAGACTTCAAGTACAATTATTTATGTAGTTTTTCTACAACATTTTTCTAAGTTAATCAGCTTCCAGCTATGATACTTTCAAAGAAAGTTTAATAAAAAAAATCACTCTGAGATTTATCACAGTGGAGTTGTACATCATTTTAGTGCATAGTTGAAAATTGCTGAACAGGTGTAATAATGCCTTTGGGATTAAATAATTGTAACAGAATTACATCTTCATAATGACAGCAAAGGCAAAGAGGCTGCCATTCACTACTTTGTTATGCTTGGATCTAGAAGAACTGTACATTTAAGATTGGGTCCACAGCCAAGCTTGACTCTGGGGAAGAGTTGAGCAAACTCAAATTCTTGCCATCTTTGCAAAGGTGGGAGATTAGGGGTATGAAATATTGCATAGGCCAGGCATGTTTCCTGTGTTGGTTGGTTTTTTTCTGATAAGCTATTTTTCTCTTTATTTTTAAATTTGGGGGATGGGGGATGGGGACAGGACATATTTAGGAAGGAATGTAACTTAAAAATAAAGGCACCAATAAAGTTCAGTTAATAATTGGAAAAACTTAAATCATATAAATATCATTTGAATTTGGGGGTGAGGTCAGAAAGGGTAACATGTGGCTACTTCTTGAATGGTCAACCCTAGGGAATCTCAATTTATTTTGTCATTTTCAAAGAAATTAAAATGTTTTGCTTTTTTTTTTTCTTTAAACAAATACTTTATTAACTTCTGTTTTACATCATTCATTTCCGCCAGATTTTGAGTTACAATCATTTTCCCCCCATTATTCCCCTACCCAACCTCCCAGAATAGCAGTCCCACAAGATATCGCTTCCTCCAATCTGCTCTCTCCCATACCTTCTCCCATACCCCCATCGACTTTTCCATTAGAGGAAGATGAATCTTTGTGTCCCAATGCCTGCACATCTTATCTCCCAATTATAGGCAAAAGAGTATTAATAATAGTATTTATATATATATTTGAAACATTTAATGTTACGACCTTGAATTTCAGATCCATTTCCTTCCTCCCTTGTCACCCATTCCTTCTTGGGAGATAAGTAATTCAGTATATGTTGTACATGTCTAGCTATGCAAAACATTATCATAGTAGATATATTGTACAAGGCTGCTTATAATTCCCTCCCACTCATCCCACCCCCCACCTGGTCCATTCCCTACATGATCCTGTCCCTCTTCTATAGTGGGTACTTCCAACCTCCCCTCACCCCAAGGATGCCCTCCCATCCATCATCTCTCCTCTCATCCCCCTTCCCCCTATCCTGCTGCAGGTTGAGATATCCCATTTAGTATGTATGTCATTTTCTCCCTGAACCAAATTCAATGTGAATGTGATTTTGCCTTTTTAGCCTTCCTTATTCTCCCCCTCCTTTGCAACCACTTCCCCTACATGAGATAGTTTACCCTACCATGTCTCTCCCCATCTCCTCTTGCCACTTTCCTCTCTCACCTCATAATTTCATCCCTTGAGTATTCTCCCTTCCCAACAAAATCAACCTATGCCCTCTATCCATATATAACTGTAACCATATACACACACATTCACATATGTATTCATATGACCACACACCCTTCTTCCATTATTTTCATAGTGAGAAAGATATCATCAGTCACAGTTATTGCTTTCCATATAGGAATGTAAATAGTTCAACTTTGATAAGTTCCTTTTGATTTCTTTTCCCTGATTACCTTCTCAGGCATCTCTTCCTTCTTGTGTCTGGATGTCAAATTTTCTATTCAATTCTGGTTTTTTCCTCAAGAATGCTTGAAAGTCCTCTATTCCACTGAATGACCATATTTTCCCCTGAAACAAAATACTCAGTTTTGCTGGGTAGGTGACCCTTGGGTTCATTCCCAGGTCTTTTGCCCTCTGGAATATCATATTCCATGCCCTTCTATCCCTCAGTGTAGAAGCTGCCAGGTCCTGGGCTATTCTGATTGTGTTTCCACAATATTGAAATTGTTTCTTCCTGGCTGCTTGTAGTATTTTCTCCTTGATCTGGGGATTCTGGAACCTGGCTATAATATTTCTGGGAGTTTTCTTTTTGGGATCTTTTTCAGGAGGTGATCTGGTGGATTCTTTCAACCTCTATTTTGCCCTCTGGATCTAAAACATCAGGGCAGTTTTCCTTGAGAATTTCTTGAAGGGTGATTTCTAGGTTCTTTCCTTGATCATGGCTTTCAGGTAGTCCAATAATTTTTAAATTGTCTCTCCTGGATCTATTTTCCAGGTCAGTGGTTTTTCCCATGAGATATTTCACATTGCCTTCTAATCTTTCGTTTGTTTGGATCTGCTTAACAGCATCTTGATTTCTCATAAAGTCATTAGCTTCCATTTGCCAGTCTAACTCTGAAGGAATGAATCTCCTCAGTGAACTTTTGAGATTCTTTTTCCATCTGGCAAATTCGACAAGGCATTCTTCTCCTCGTTGCCCTTTTGGGCCTCCTTAGCCATTTGAGTTAGTCTATTTTTTAGGGTGTTGTTTTCTTCAGTCAGGCTGTTGACCCTCATTTCATACTTTTCCTGCATCCTTCTCATTTCTCTTTCTAATTTTTCCTCCACTTCTCTTATTTGATTTTTAAAGTCCTTCTTAAGGTCCTCTATGGCCTGCAACCCACTCATGTTTTCCCCTGGGGCTTTTGGAGCAGGACTTCTGACCTCACAGTCCTTTTCCCGCTCTATGCCCCCAAAATAGGAGTCTAGGGTTGCATTTTTCTGTTTCCTTTGCCTTGGCATGTTGCCACTTAATTGCTTGACTTTTGGGCTTGTTGCCACACTATGGCTTTAAGGCCAGATAGAGGAATTTTCGTCCCGAACGTGTGGGGGGCAACTTCCGTTTCTGGCAAGCTGTAAACCCACCCACAACTTCCACCCTAGATCACAATCCAGATCCAGGGAGGTTAAAGCAAGAGCGATTACCCCCCAAGACTGATCGCTGGATCTCCCCACGATTTGTAGGCTGGGAGCCGGAGATGCCTCTGAAAACTACAAAATGGCGTGTCTCCTCAGCGGCTTCTAGCCCCCAGGGGAGGGAGCTGACGCATTCCCCAAATACAGGTCCCAAAGTCCATAGGACACTAACCTCTTACTTTGTCCTAGGCAAGTCTATGTTGATAATTCTGGAGTCGCCACAGCTCCTGGTGTTCTGGGGTTCCTCCAGCCGGCTGCTGGCCCTGCCGCCCTGGGGCTAAAACCTCGGCTCACGTGGACCTGGGCTCGGCTCGGCTCCTGAGCTCTGCGCGCTGCCGGCTCCCAGACCACTGCGCTGGTCCTTCCTGCAGGGTGCTGGGCTGTCCTCAGCGGGAGGTCAGCTTCTCTGTGTCGTTCTGTGGGTGCTGGGGCTCCAGAAGATTTTCAGAGTCCTTTTTTACATAGTTTGAGGAGAATCTGGGGGCAGAGAGGCTTGGACTAGCTGTTTCTACTCCGCCATCTTGGCTCCGCCCCCAAATGTTTTGCTTTTTAAAACAACAACAGCTTTAACTCTGAAATTTCAATAGCCACTGCACATGCAAAAAAAAAAAAATGCTATTTTGATAAAGCATGAAATGGAGTAAAGCCAAGGACCACAGAAGGACAATTCAAACAGATGCCATTTAAAGCCATTTAAAGAGTTTGAATTTCATTTGCTTTAGTAGGGTTAAGAAGGTGACCGTATATATTATATTCTCTTGCACATTATTTACTTAATAAAAAAAGAACATTTGCATTTTATATTGGCAGTTCCTTGTCCCCATATTCACTTCAGAAGAGCAGAAACATATTTTGTTCTCTTACCTGGAAGCTAGAGAATTGGCTAGATAGGTCTATAATGAGAAGGGATCTCAGAAGTCATAGTACGATCTCTTCCTCCAGCAAAGGCCACTCTGTACATTAGTTAATTGCAAGGGGTAAGTGATAAAGAATATGAACTGTTTGTTCATATTCTCAAAAGAATTGTAAACTATTATCAAGCAAATTACCAATAAGAGAAATTCGAGCCAAAACAACTCTGACATTTCATTTCAAATCCAGCTAATTGGAAAAGATGACAAAAGACGGTGTTGTAGGGCAGGAGAAAAACAGGCACATTTCAACTTGTTATCTTTCATGAACTGACAGATGACAAATTCCCATATTTCAAAAACATAAACCTCAAAATAGCCTGAAGAACTCAAACCCTGCACTGATTGTACTAGAATTAAAACATGGGATGAACTATTGCCCACAATTGTCTGGATGCACATCTATTTATAAAAACTGAGAAACATTTTAATAGGTATTGCCACTTTAAATGCTCATAATCTCTGAGATGAATGGAACAAAAGCTTTCAAAATATAGATGCTTACAAGGAGATGAAAGTCACATGGGAATAGGATGAGGAATGTTATGATTCTGTTGTCACGTCTGCTACTGGAATCATAAGGATGTTTTCATTGAGCCCATATCCTAATACTGTTGTTATTCAACTACAAAAACAACCTGGTTATTTTATTGTGCAATGGTTCATAGAATATTGAACATATATAAGAATAGTATGCTAGAAACTTTTCCCAAGACCATTTGGATTTTAATTCCATTTTTAAAAAATGAGAAGAAAGATATCAATGTCGTCTTCTTCCTCATCTCATGTTATGATGCTATGCATATCGTCAGTTGCCCATGTATCTATGAATTTGGGCATATAATTATTATTTGTTACAGGGCTGGAATAATTTTATTGTTCAGTCATTTTTTAATCACATCCCATACTTTGTCACCCCTTTTGGAGTTTTCTTGGCAGAGATATTGGAGTGGTTTGCTGTTTCCTTCTCCAGTTCATTTGACAGATGAAGAAACTGAAGCAAACAGGGTTAAGTGACTTGTCCAGGATCACACAGCTAGTGTCTGAGGCAGCATTTTAACTCAGGAAGATGAGTCTTCCAGACTCCAGGTCCAGCACTCTGTGCACTATGGTGCCACCTAGCCACCCAATGGAATGATTGACTCTCATGAAATCAACACCATATTACTGTCTTTAGACCATATTCACAGTCTTCAGAGTACACTTCAGATGGTGGCTCTTAATTAACACAAAGACTTTGTGACTGTTCTTGTTTGCAGAGATCATTTACATTTGATCCAAGAAACAAGACAAAGGAAGAGTAGAAAAGTGGGTAGAATACTATACTAGGCTCAGAATCAGAAAAACCCGAGTACAAATCAGATGTATGCTAGTAACAACTGGTTTTAACAACTGGTGTTCTGGAAGACACACTTTTAAGTTTAATCTACATTATTCATATCTTCTCTATTACTTTCTTAAGTCTAAACAATCAAAACAAAACAAGAAACCAAGCCTTGATTTGTAGTGTATGCAGATTTCTGAAATGCAAATGCTGATGCTGAAAATTTAGCAATTGGATCTTGAAACCTGGCTTCAGCACACCCTGATTAAAATCTTTGACTTTTATTAGCTGCATGACCCTAGACAACTTACTTGACCAGACAACTCCTTAGGACCTATCTATTAAGTTAGATAGACCTAGAACTCAGGGCCCTTGGTGGTTCTCCACAGCAACAAAATCACAATTCCTTTCCTTATTAGACACCAGATAATTTTGACTTTAGCACAAAATCATTTTAGGGCCCACATAAAAGACTGTAAACATAGCCTATTTGCTGTAACACATTTAAGGTCAAACTGGTTTCCATCAAACTGAGAAGGTGGAAAATTAGGCTTCAAGCGTAAGGGTGGTTGGGGTGGGGCATGAGTAATGGTGATAGAATTTATTTTCACCAGCAATGACCTAGATTGCAGGGATGGAGAACCTGCAGTCTTGAGGCCACATATGTCTCTAGGTCCTCAAGTGTGACCCTTTGATTTGGATTCAGTCAAAGGGTCTCACTTGTGGACTTAGAGAGCCACATGTGTCCTTGAGGCCACAGGTACCCTACCTCTGAGCCAGAGCATTCATCCCTGATTCAAAGGACCAAGAAATCAAGTCAATTCCAAAGCCTCTCTGATAACTGGGATCACTTTCAAAGGATACAGAATAGCTTCAAAGTATTTTAGACAGAACTGAGACTATGCTGTAGCTTTGGGAAATTTAAATGACCAGAGACCAGATGACTTTCTAGATCTGGTCTGGGCTAGAGTCATCTGAACTGAAACCATAACCCCCTTGATATTCTACTTTGGATCATTTAACATTTAAAAATAAATGTGGTCTTTTAGAAGTGCTATGTACACACAAGCCTCAGATAGATTCATGGTGGCATGGAGACTACTCTTCATCCTCAAAGACTATGCCAGTGAGCTCTAACTGGTCCACCAAACTGAAAAGAGTTCAAGTATAGGCCTGGTAAAGTACAGGATACTTGTTGTTTGAGGACCAGCCTCCCCAAATCACTGGAAATCTGGACACTAGGTGATGAATCTTTTGATTACAGAACTTTAGGGAGGCATTTCATTCAATGCAGCAAACACTTATTGCTGAATTGAACTGAATTATTTGTAGAGTCACGATCTTCCTTGGTGGAGAGGGAAGTACCCACACCATGGAAACCATAGATTCTTAGAGGCAAAGTTGCACTTTTAAACAGAGATGAACAATTATTCCCCATAAGAACAAAATAAGTGGGCAAAATATTATAGCATGAGGTAATAAGGAAACTGTGAAGGGAAACTTCCAAGGTCTAATAGCTCCAAGATATTGTTTCTAAAACTTGGCTCTCAAGAAAGATTATGGAATTTCCAAAGAGAAGAAGGAAGGAAGGAAGGAAAAGAACAAAGGAGGAAGGAAGGAAGGAAGGAGGGAAGGAAGGAAGGAAAGAAGGAAGGAAGGCCATAGAGTGGGATATATCTTTCCTAATTTAATCTAGATTGAGTCCTTCAAGAAGAATGAAGGATAGACTAACAGTATCACCTCTGAAGGACCACACTGACTCTGTGAGTCTGAAATTGACCAGTAGTTCTAAGAATAGGTGGATTAATCATCACCATTTGCATTTGAACAAGACTTGCTTACATAATCATTGTTGTCAACATAATTTTGTAAACCTTAAAGTACTATAAGTGTGAATTCTTATGATTATTATACAGTAAGTCTCTGATTGCACAGAATTTTTTTTTAGATAATTTTTTTGGAGGAGGGAAATTGAGGCAATTGGGGTTAAGTGACTTGCCCAAGGTCACACAACTAGGAGGTGTCAAGTGTCTGAGGCTGGATTTGAACTTAGGTTCTCCTGACTCCAGGGCTGGTGCACTATTCACTTCAACACCTAGCTGCCTCCTAGATAAAATTTTTTAAAAGAGCTGCCCTACTCTACTGATCCATTTAAAAGCTCCTTGATCACCATCAGATACTCAGAGAATAACACTAATGTGTTAGTCTGATGGGGACTGTACATGCTATGAAATGGCTATAGTTGGAAGTCTAATTTGTGACAATGGTTTCTTTTTTCCGTTTAATTCTGGAGAAAGTCAGTTATTGAACTTTGGGAAAGGGAAATTTTCAATGATCCATGGAGAAGAAAAAGCACTTGAACTGAAGGAAAAGAATCACAGGAACCTACTATATATTTAAAACTCTGAGGTACCTTATTAACATCTGGTAAGGATTCATGGTTCCCTCTAATGAAGTGGATCTCCAATCTCCCTCGTGATCTGAGATGCTGCCTCTCTCCAGAGCCCTGGTTTTATTGTATTGGGGAAACAGAAGGTATGAACTCCTTTCTCCTGTTACTGATGTAACAGGAAGGGGTTGGCTGAAACAGGAGGCTAATGCTGTGTGTATGTAAGAAAACCCCCAGAGAGGTACAGTCAGAATTTCTTGGGACCAGCATCTGGTGGCAGAGCAGCTACAGAATAAAGAATGGAGAACTGAGCCAGAATTCCTGAGAACTTGTCATGGTGGAGCTTCTTCTGAACAAGAGCTTTGAGCCCTGAACCCCAAGCCCAGAGAACAAAGGGAGCCAGGAGCCAGGAGCCAGGAGCCAGGAGCCAGGAGCCAGGAGCCCAGGTGGCTGAGGAAGCATGACAGGGATGCTGAGACTTTGTGGCTTGGTTGAGCCTTGAATTCCTTGGAGCAGAAATAGTGAAGGATCTGACATGGACCAGACCCTGTGAACTTCAGTGTGGAGCAGGACCTACCCAGAGAGCTGGACAAGGAACTGGGAGCTGTCTGCCATTGAACCCAGGTGACAGTCTAGTGAATCCAGGTAGAATCTGGGACCATGGAAGGGGATCCAGGGAATCTGAGAACAGGCCCCCAGTCAAGATGAAAAGACCTCTCCTTGGGTACTGAGTAATTATAGAATTATAGTTTACTAGTGATCTAAGGGGTGGAGGGTTTTGTGTATGAAACAGTAATTAATTGCTGAATAAGTGACTGATTGAGTTAATCAAGTGTGCCCCATGAGTGGAAGACTTTGACTATTGTACTTTGAGACTATGTTGTGAATATTATATTGTGATTTTCTGTGATGAGTTGTAATACTGTGAACGCTGTACCTTGATTTTCTGTGAAAGTTTTGCTTTGATTTGTTATGGAATAAATCAAGTGTTCACTATACCATATAATCAGAACCTTAAAAGCTATTCACAGTAGCATTCTTCTGGAAAGCTTCAGTGCATGGCATTACAAAGGATGAAGGTCCACTATTCTTGTGGTTAGGCAAGTGAATTTTATAACAAATTGGTGAACTTACAGTTTAACAAGCTAATCAACTTATTGCCTTGTAGTTTAAAGTCTGGGACCTATTATAAGAATCTCCCTTATCTAATTATCCCTGAATATAATATATGTAACATATGTATTAATATATGTAATTCCTATGCTAATATTAGTTGACTAGACTAAGTCTATATTAATAGATAAGCATATCACTATAATCACTACCCCTATGGAATCACACTAAACTGATTAATATTGATTAGAGTAAAATAGGGATACAATAAATCATTCCTCTCACTTTCCACCTCACCACACTTCTTCCTTAAGCAGGGGAGAAAGAAGGAATCATGTAGAAGAAAAAGGAGTTCAGTTGAAGAAGGAAGACAATAACAAGAACTGAAGGACAAGGAAGATTAGAGAAATGAAGAGGAGAAAGAAAAGAACAAGAGGGAGAAAGAAGCTAGTAAGACAAGGGAAAGGAAGTTGGATGTACCCAGCAAGGTACTGATTAGCTGAGGAGAGTAATAACTCTGGACCTAAAGACCCAGAGAGCCTTAACTGTGCTCCAGAGGCGTTGGCCATATGACCTACTACCAAGAAGGGCAAAGGACTGATCTTGCTTCCAGAAAAGATGGAGAGTAAAAAGAACTTTAGCAGTAATCCACGTAGGGTGCTTGATGTTTTCTTCTCTGCTGTGGCCAAGGTAAACATTATTCATGATTGAATAGGTTGGTCTTCCTGTTAGAAGAGAAAATAAAGAGGCTCAAAGAATGCTTCTCCATCTTACATGTTATCAGGGAGTATGAAGTATTCTTTTAAAAATAATATTTTATTGTCCCTCAATTACATGTAAAAGCTATTTTCAACATTTGTGTGGTTTTTTTTAGTTCCATATTCTATTCCTCTCTCACTTCCCTCCCCCTCCCTGAGGTGGTAAGCAATATGATATCAGTTTTACATGCACAATCTTGTAAAATATTTTTATATTAGTCATGTTGTACAAGAAGACTCAAACAGGAAAGGAAGAAAGGAAGGAAGGAAGGAAGGAAGGAAGGAAGGAAGGAAGGAAGGAAAGGAGGAAGGAAGGAAGAAAAGAGAAAAATAGTATGCCTTAGTCTGTTATATCAGTTAATCAGTTATATAAGATAATATCAGTTTGAACTCTGGATGTGGATAGCATTTTTTATCTTGAGTCCTTTAGATTTGTCTTGGATCATTGTATTGCTGAGAATATGCCAAGTCATTCTCAGTTCTTCATGATATGATATTGCTGTTATTGTGTATAATGTTATCCTGGTTCTGCTCACTTCACTTTGTGTAAGTTCATGTACATCAATGAAGTCTTCTTTTTTTTTTTTTTAATTTTTTTTTTTTTAAAGCAATTGGGGTTAAGTAACTTGCTCAAGGTTACACGGCTAGTCATTATTTATGCGTGGGTGCTCATTTTCTGAGGCCGGATCTGATCTCGGGTTATCCAAACTCCGAGGCCGGCGCTCTTACTCACTGCGCCACCTAGCCGCCCCTTTAGGGCAATTGGGGTTAAGTAACTTGCCCAAGGTTACACGGCTAGGTTTTTTTGTTCATATAGATTAAGTGTCAGAGGCCGGCTCCGAACTCAGGGCCTTCTGATTCCAGGGCCGGCGCTCTATTCACTGCGCCACCTAGCCGCCCCTATGAAGTCTTCTTTTAAGAAAAATGGAAGAAGAGCTGAAATTTAATTTTATCATGGAGTATGAAGGATCCTTTTTAAGGCATTGAAGAGAGCTATAAAAACATAAAATAGAACTTGAAAAGACATTTCCAGACCATGCTGCCTACACTTGGGCTATCTTCTTCATTCTCTTCCCTCTGGTAGCTAAACTCTGGTCCTAGAACCTTGGGCTCTGATAGGTGAATCTTTGTTTTTTCTTAGCTGAAACTCAGGCCACCACACATTTCTTTTTTTTTATTTTTTGCTTTTTGGAGGGCAATTGGGGTTAAGTAACTTGCCCAAGGTCACACAGCTAGGTTTTTGTTTTGTGTGTGAGTTTAAGTGTCTGAGGCCAGATCCAAACTCAGGTCCTTCTGACTCCAGGGCCGACACTCTACTCACTGTGCCACTTAGCCTCCCCACCACACATTTCTTGATCATTTTCAAACCAGGTTGGTGTGCTGGTTTCCTTCCATCCCTCCCTACAAGTGAGCACGAGCATGTACACACACACACACACACACACACACACACACACACACACACACACACACACACACTGATTCTCTATGTTGTCTTACTCATTAGAATGTAAATTCCTAGAGGTCAAGGACTGCCTTGTTTGCTTTTATTTAAATGCTCAGTGCTTAGCACAGTGCCTGGCACAAAAAAATGAACTTAATAAATGATTTTTCATTCATTCAGTTATTCATAAGGGAATGTTGACCTGTGTTAGTAGATTGGCATATGGAAGAATGTAGCACAAACCTAGGAAATAATGAAAGGAATGGTTTCAGAGAAGTCTTAGAAGTCTTATATGAAGTGATGTAAAGTGAAGTGAACAGAACCAAAAAATATTTTATACAATAACAGCATTCTAAAAACAATTTTAAAAGACTTAAGAACTCTGATCAATATGATGATCAGTCATTATTTCAGAGAAATGAAGAATGCTACCTGTATCCTGACAGAAATGATGGAAAAGTATGCAAATTGAGACATATATAGCCAATATGGGAATTTTTGTGTTACTATTCATATTTATTAAAGGATTTTCGTTTTTCTTTTCTTTTTTCCCTAGAGGAGGGAATGGAAGAAGGTAGAAAGGAGAAAAAACAAATTCTTGTTAAATTTGTTTAAATCTGTTAAATTTTTAAAAACTATCTAAATATCAAATAATTTTTAAAAAGAATATACAAAAAAGAGGAAAGGGAAGTGGAAGGACTACTGAACACAGAAATTATGGTCATTCTAAAGAGGCAGCAGTTGGATCTTCTGAAGAAGATGTGCATTCTTATCTTCTTTGCAATGATGATATGGACCCACAGATGTCATGGTGCAACAGGTCATTTCAATAAAGGTCAGAAGAAGAATAGAGTAATGATGACTGACAACTCCCTTCTGATGGGCACTAAGGCAGTGATTTGTTAACCTGATAATAATAATGGAGAGGTCTGCTGTTTTCCCAGGTCAGCTATATGGACCATGATGGAGAAACTACCAAGACTTGTCAAACCTGAGCACTACTACCCATGCTTGGTGATTCACAAGGTCAAATGAAATCATCTAAAGCACTGCTAAGGATTTTGAGATCATGAACCATAAACTGGAAATACCTAGGAGCAGGGGTAATGTTTTCATTACTACTTAAGGCAAAAATTACAGAAGGAAAAGATGGGTTTTGGAAGCTAGTAGCTCATCAAGAAGATGGTCTCCAAAAGAAGGAAATGAAATAGAATGAAAGTTGTTGGGACTTCAGGCAGACTAGAAGTGGTCATAACACAAAAGTACTTTCTTTGATTGTTGTTTATTAATTTGCTTGGTTTTGTCTTACTACAGGTAGGGGTTTGAGGGTAAGATTTTCCCCCTTATTTTGTATGTTTGATTGCAGCAAAACTGATGGTCTCAGATTTCTATCCACAAATGTACAAAGTACAAGTGACAAGCAAGGTGAACTAGAGATCCCAATGTATGGTAGTAAATTTGACCTCACAGGTATCACTGAGATGGAATGGAATAGAAACCAAGACTGGCATATGGCTCTGTCAGGGCATACCTTATTCAAAAGGAACAGAATAGATAAAAAGAGGGGCAGAGTAGCATTGTATATTAAGAAGATATATTCATGTGTCTTGTACAGACACTGCAGATGGACAATGAACTGGTTCATTGAATAGGAGGAGGAGAGCAGGCTGGATTACATTTGGGAAATTGTGCAGTGCTTTTAATAACCCCAAGCATCTCCCTGAAACAAAGGCCCATCTTTTTATCATTAATATTCTTCTGATGGTGCTATATGGCTGTGAATCATGGAATACCAGAGTCTCTGAAGAATTAGAGTTGCAGGTCAACCAAAGGGTAATGAAGAGATGCAGGGTGGGTATAAATAGGCTGCAGTATATTCAAAGAGGAGAATTACAGAGGAGAAGCGGCACCTTGCAGAGCCAGCCGGTCAGGTAGTGAGAATGAGGGATAACCAATGGCTAGCCCACATCCTCATTTGGTACCCTGTGGAGTCTCTGTAGATGCAGAGGAAACTCATTTACGAACTTAGTAAATGAAAGCAAGGGAGAGTAACGGGGAATGGATACAGGAAGGTGACAAAGGTCTATCAGAATAGTATCAGGGGTTTAAACTTTAGAATGAGCTGATACCATACAGGAAAGCTAAGGAAGGCTGAAAGCTTAGTATGAACCAACACTGGGACATGGCAACCCCCAAAACTAATGAAATTTTAGCATGTAGCAACAGGGACATGCAACTAGAAAAGCAATAGTCCTGGTATACTTTGTTCTGGTCAGAGAGCGTCAAGAGTATTGTGTTCACCACATTTTAGGAAGGAGGCTGAAAGGAACACCCAGGAAGTCATGCCATTTGTACACCAGTGAAGTAGCTTGGCCTCTTTAGCCTGGAGAAGAGAAGGTCTGAGTGAGGAGGAAAAGAGTAGGCCTGGCCCAAGTACCTGTTTTTTTTTTTTTTTTTTTTAAGCAATTGGGGTTAAGTAACTTGCTCAAGGTTACTCGGCTAGTCATTATTTATGCGTGGGTGCTCATTTTCTGAGGCCGGATCTGATCACGAGTCATCCCAACTCCGAGGCCGGTGCTCTTACTCACTGCACCACCTAGCTGCCCCTTTAGGGCAATTGGGGTTAAGTAACTTGCCCAAGGTTACACGGCTAGGTTTTTGTTGGTGTGGATTAAGTGTCTGAGGCCAGCTCCGAACTCAGGTCCTTCTGACTCCAGGGCCGGCGCTCTATTCACTGCGCCACCTAGCCGCCCCCAAGTACCTGTTTTTAAGTATTTTAAGGGTCATTCTGTGCAAGAAGGACTGGACTTGTTCTCCTTGGTTCCAGAGGATAGGATTAGCAGCAAGGGGTAGAATATGCAAAGGACCATATTTAGGCTTGGAAACTTACACAACAATGGAATGGGTTACCTCTGTAGGTAGCAGGTGCCTCCTGACTAGAAACCATTATGATAAAACTACATGATTAGTGCTTAGCAGAGTACCTGAACATAGTAGGTGATTAATAAATGTTTACCGTTCACCTGTCAGTAATATTGCAAATGTGTTATAAGATTAGACCCAGTGGTCTTGGGACCACCATGACAGTTTCCCCTTAAGAGAGGCTATAGTTTATGGAATCTATGCATGGAAATCATTGTTATAAGATTAGGCCTGATGGTTTTGAAGCCATAAGGCAGTCTCCCCTTGAGGGCTGTAGCTGATAAAACATATTCATAGAAAAATACTGACAATAAAATTTTTCTAAGGTTGATATGACTGTGTCCCCCGAATAATATTTTGTCTACCACTAGATTGTTTTTCTCTTTGATATGCAACCCCTGAAATAACATTTTCTGCTTGTTTTTTCTTCCTGACAACAAATCCTCAAAATAATATTTTGCCCTGACCCCTTATACACAATTCAGCCAGTTCCAGAGAGGCCATCTAAAACCATAGTAGAAGAACCTCATTCTAGAAAGAACACCTTGGAGCATACCCTCCCCTCCAGCAGGAGCACACTTCCCTACTGGACTACCCCTGTCTTCCTGGTGAATGGACCTGAGTCTCTGTGCTCCCCAACATAACACTGCTCTTATGTGAATTATATGCTGTTAGTATGTATGTCTGAGTTGTATGTAGGGCTCTCTTTCCCCTTCCCCCTTGCTTGCAATAAAACTTTACATTGAATTGACACCCACTGTTTTGCATGTTATTCTCAGCACCTGAATTCATTAGGGAGTTGTTTTCCTGGATCTCTGGTTGGCCCATAGGCCTTTCCTTAGACATTAACTGGGTACGTGAGCAAGGACTTAACCTATTGACAGCTTCACCTACACTGGGGGAATATGACACTGTGCACACTGGTTGTAGAAATCAAGGGTCAATAGGGGACTCCCTACATCTTCCCAGGAAAGATTCCTTTATGCCAGAAGACTATCTTCAAACAAAGTAGAATTTATTTTTCTGGAATGGGCAATGTGAAAGCTATCCTTGTTGCTGTTACCAACAGACAGATGCTGAAAGCTTGCACTAGTTAAGAGTTTTCAGTTTCACCACAGGATGTAGCCTCTGTCTTTGAGGAATTTACAATGTAGGGAGAGATACTAGACTTTATGATAGAATGAGAAGAAGACTAGACTTTATGATAGAATGGGAAGAAGCCTGGAGTCCAAGGGCTTGTGTTTGAATTGACACCAGTTATTTGTGAAACCTCAGGCAAGTTACTTCAACTCCCTGGCTTTTGTTTCTTCATCCATAAAATGAGGAAGTTGGACAAGTTGGCCTCTGAGTTTTCTTCTGGCTCAAGATACAGCACCATGTTGTCAGAGCCTATAGAGTAAAACCTTACTAATTCAAAATTCAATAGGCAAAAGGGTAAATCAATTTAACTTAGTTAAAAGACTGAATGCTACCCTATTTTAAAATAAATGCAGCTTTAGTACTTTGAAGAAATATATATATATATATATATATATATATATATATATATATATATATATATATTTTTATAAAGGTAAGTAGGTACCAAGAAATGAGGTAATAGAAGTGACCTGGAATTTCACAATATGAAGTTCATGGTGTGGGGATGCCTTCCATTAGCTCAGACTCTACCAGTCTGAAACTTTAGGCACCTGAAGCTCACAGAAATTTTTCCAAGCTAATAAGTGCCAGACATGGGATCTGAAGCTAGTTATTCCTGACATCAAGCCCTATACTCTAACAGCAATACCATACTGCCTCTACCAAATGAAATAAGCTAATGAAAACAATAATGATTTGGAATAGGCTTTTATTACATATTGCTTCAATAATTCAAAACATATCAATAGCAAGGGTATCCTGTCCATCAGTGCAGATTGAGACCCATCCATGACTTTCCATTTTGTGCCATTTTTGTCCGTGTCTTTCTGGAAGTCCTCTGTAGTGTCTACCCTTACACTGAGACATTCCTCTGGTTCTTCTAACATTGATTTCATGGAGATCAGCATATCACTTGGCTTGTCCAGTTGCTACCCTTTACTCTTGCTATTTGACTAGCCCCGTTACTGTTATAGTCACATACATACTTGACAATGCCTTTTATGCCACTTTGTATAAGCAAATTGCCCATGGTAAATTCTGAGTCCTACTGGCCATCCCTCCTACCCCACACATGTTTACTTTTTCTTTTGGATCACCTGCGATTTTGACTCTTCTTAGATCATGACATTCCATGATTCTTGACCCATTACATAACATAAAATTAAAAGTCCTCTAAACACATAATAATTAATCATTTGACCCAGAAAATGAAGGTACATTGAAAAAGAAACTAACTTCAAAGTGGATTCTTCTTAAAAACAAGACCCTAAACAACCTCAAAAGCAGAACAGATTTTGAAGTTTTTACTCAGTCAGAATAACAAATACAAAGTTTGATTATGAAGTAATACAGCCAATTTGTTAAGAATCTTTCTAGAATTAATGCATCTATAACAAGTGAGAATTTCCCCCTTCCAGAGTCTGAAGTCTTACACTTATGAAGTCTTACACTTATCTCGAAGATTTGTCTTTTCCTAAAAACATTTTTGGGATTCTCCTTTTAAAACTTGCATCACATTCATTTTAATATCATCAGTGGTGGTAAGTCTTTGCCCTTCTGTGGTGGTCTGATTTTTTGAAAACAATGAAAAAGTCATTTGGGGTCAAATCTTTGAGAGCAGTTATTGTTTCCCTTGTTATATAACCCTCCCTAACTAGAACTCAAATGGTTCTCAAGAGGGTGGGTGACTATTGCTCCCCTCAAAGTTCTAGTGTATAACCTTGAAGAATCAAGGTTTCTAGTAGTGTTATACATGATCACCACCCTACCCCAATCCCCATCTCCTATTAATTTCAGTAAGCTAGACTTAATTAGATTTTATAATAGATTTTATTTGTTACATAGGAGCCATTGATATAAAACAGGCACACTCCCCTTTTGCACACAAGGTCGCTGAGCAGAGTGGGCTCAAACTTAACAAGCATTCACAGAACATAACAGAAGAGTTATGTAGCATTAGAGTAGAAAGTTGGGCTAAAGGGGTGGGAATAAGGAAAGGGTCATTGAAGAATGGAGAATGGGATTTGAATAAAGGTGATCTAGCATTTGGAGTCACTGGGATGGAATGGATATAACTGGGTGGGAATTCAGGTTGGTTATTATTGTTATCCACAGAAGTTCATCTTCAGGCAGTGAGACAGCTATACAAAACACCTGCAGCCAAAGGATAAATCCACAACTTCTTGTTACTTTTAGTACTTTCCTGAGTTCATAGCCAGCTTGCTTCTTTGATTTAAAGAGTCCTGCTCCTTGGACCTGCTTTTTACCTTGGGAGGCTGCTGTCATTCTCTGTCCATCTGTGTCCATGTTGTTCTCATGTAGCTCTCTGTTCCCTAGAAGAGCTTTTCCTTTTTGACTATTTGCCTTTAGTATGCTGCTCTGCTCTTGATTGGATATCTTTTCTACTTCTGGTCCTTCCCTTCTGGTCATACAATCTTTGGAAAAGATAATGAAAAAAATTGAAAAAAAAAGAAAGAGATGGGGAGGAAAAAACCCAAACACTTCCCTGTTCCATCTTTCACCCCTGATCCCAAGAGCATTTACCCCTCATATGTGTCTGAATCTGAAGTCCTTTACTGCTGGGCTTCAAATCTCTGGTTCACTGCTTTACTGAGTGACTCTAAACTAGCTTACTAATTTTTTTTTTTTGCTTTTTGGAGTGCAATTGGGTTTAAGTGACTTGCCCAAGGTTACACGGCTAGTTGTGTGTGTGTGTGTGTGTGTGTGTGTGTGTGTGTGTGTGTGTGTGTGTGTGTATGAAGTGTCTGAGGTCGTATCCAAACTCAGATCCTTCTGACTCCAGGGCTGGCACTCTACTCATGGAACCACCTAGTCGCCCCAAGCTTACTATTTTGTACATTGGCCCCTAGATATGTCTAATCCTTTCACTCAATCTCAAGATGTTTCCTATATATATGTCTTCATCCATTGATCAAAGCACTCTAATCTTCTCAAATTGATTAAAGACTTGCTCATACCTAGTTTATCCTTTTGATTGATTGAGTCTCCAGGTAGATACATATTATAAATTTAATATTAACAATGCAACCAATTACATTTACTTTGTAGCTTGTTGTTGCTCAGTTGTTTTCAGTTGTCTGGCTTTTTGTGACCACATTTGGGGTTTCTTTGGCAAAGATAACTAGAATGGTTTGCCATTTCCTTCTCCAGCTTATTTTATAGATGAGGAAACTGAGGCAAAGAGAGTTAAGTGACTTGCCCAGGGTCATACAACTAAAACATGTCTGAGGCCAGATATGAACCTGAAGATAAGTCTTTCTGATTTCGGAGTTGGTACTCTAACCACTGCACCACCTAGCTGTTCTGCTTTGCAATATTTTCATTTTTAAAAAAATTAATTTCAGTGTGTTCCTCCTTCAGTTCCTCCCTGTAAGTCCTCATAAGGATTAAGTGCTTTTCTATTGATTCCCTTTCACTTTTTCTCTTATATAGTGATAATGTACACTCCTATTTTTCTGATTTAGCTTTTTTTTTAACTTTGCATTATTTCATAAAGTTCTTCCTATATTTCTTTATTTCCCTCCTACTTATGGGTCTTCATTTCATTGTAGTGTTCAATTCTGTTAATGGAGCAGCATTTATTTAACTATTATTCTATTGTAGGACATTTAGGTCATCTTTGGTTTTGTTTTGTTTTTTCAAGGAAGCATAATGTTACTATAAAAATCTCTGAATAGATAGCTTTTTATTTTGATAATATTCTTAGGGTATATTTTTCAGTAATGGAATTACTGGGCTTATGTTTGTTAAAAAAAAAAAGCAGGTCTTATTACTTTAAAGTCAATTGTACTTTGTAATGAGTCAGATAATTGCAAATTCCAAATCAGTGAGGTCTGACTTAATAAGGTGATGCTATATTAATATGATACTTCAGTAATTCAATGGATTTGCGATCTCTTTGATATGAGTAGTTTCTCCAGCAGAGCAAATCACAATTCAGCCAAGCCTCTTCATCTTGCATAATTCCTGCCTATATCCTCCCTTTCATCTTCCATAGGGGATAGACTTACCCTTGATGCTCTAGAGGCTGGACTATAGATATTTTAACACGTGTTAGTACAGATATTATAGGAAAACATAGTGTTGGTAGGGAGGATGCATGTTGAAGGGCAGGATGGAAGGAGCAATTTGTCCTGACCTATGTCTTGCCACTGGACTCTGTGGACTCTGGAGGAGAGAGTGGGGCTGAGACTTTGCACAACTCTGCCTCACTTAAATCCAATTTACTTGCAAGTCAAGACCTCACCCTCCTGATGTCTCTTTGAGAAAGAAGGATCATCATCATCATCAACAGGAAAATCATTTAATCTGTGTAAGCCTGCATTGCTTTATCTGTCAAATGAGTACCATAATACCTGCCCCCTACAAGAATTACTCTGCTATAAACACTGTATATATTTCAGTCGGCATTATTACCCAGTGCTCAGCATGCCACTCTGAACATCTTCATAAATATTTGTTTGTTTTTAAATTATGAGAGTCTGTGGTGTAGTAGACAACAACCAAACTCAGAGTTAGGAAACATGAGTTTGAGTCCTGGGTCTTCAACTTACTAACTGTGTGACCTTGGAAAAGATGCTTCCTCTCTTAGGGTCTCAGTTTTTCTATCTGTGTAATAGGGTAATACTATCTTTGTGGGTTATTGTGAGGAAAGCACTTTGTAAACTGTAAAGCACCCTATAAATAAATGTGAGCTGCGGCAACAATGACAATTTAGTTCAATTTAACATTTATTAAGCATCTACAGTGTGGGAGGCATTGCTCCAGATGACAAAGAGCTAAGTATTCTACATTTTTAGATCATTTTTAGATAGTTACACTAAAAGAAACTGCTATCCTTAGTAGGGTGGTCAGTTTAAATATTATCCCACTTCACATTTGACTGCACATATATGCACACATACACAAAACACAGTGTATTATACATGTTAAAATGAGCACATTTTCCCCAATGCATCATGTATTTTTGTATCCCTCAACTCCAGAGGAAAAATAATAGCTAACATCCATATAACACTCTTAGGTTTGCAAAGTACTCTATATATACTTTTATTTCATTCAATTCTTCCAACAACCCCTGTGAGGTTATGGTCTTATTATTTCCAGTGTACAGAAGAGGAAACTGAATCGACTGACATTAAGGGACTTGTTCAGGATCCCTCAAGTAATTGAGCGTCTGTGGTGGGTTTTGACCTCATGTCTCCCAAGTCCAGGACTCTATCTGCTAAGCTGATTCTCATGCCTCTGTTCCCATTCCAGGATTCTTTCCATCCTACCCTTCAACATGCACTCCCTCCTGACACTATGTTTTCCTATAATATCTATACTAGCACATGTTAAAAGATTTAGAGTCAGGTCTCTAGAACACTGACTGTCAAACTGATAATATGTGGAGGCCAAAATTACTGCCATTGGATATGGCTAAAACCATAGTGCCCAGGGAAGAAACTGTGGTGACAACTAAAATAACTTTGCTTGATGATCCATTCCTGGCCCCAAATTTCTGAATTAAAAAAAAATCATATGTGGCCTCTATAGTCCCCAAAAGAAGTGTGTAGTTTCCTAGAAAGATATTTTTGGAACAGCTAGGTGGTGCCATAATGCACCATAATGCTGGGTCTGAAGTCAGGAAAAGTCATCTTTCTGAGTTCAAATCTGGCCTTAGACAACTTACTAGCTCTGTGATCCTGGGCAAGTCACTTAACCCTGTGTGTACCTCAATTTCCTCATCTGTAAAATGAGCTAGAGAAGGAAATGGTGAACAAGTCCACTATCTCTGCCAAGAAAACCCCAAATGTGCATTGGTTTTACACAACTGAACAACAACAAAGAAAGATAGTTTATGCCCTCTTAAGAACCAGAGAGGTGAACTATCTAATTGCTGTGCCCCCTTGTGAAACTCAGCCTGGCCTTCCATTAGACTGAGGTGGGATTTGAATGGTGCTCTCTATCACCTTAGCAAAAAGTCTCATCTCCACTGGCCATCCAGGCTTTTTGATGTCCCACATATATAGTCATTCCTATAAGTTAAAATCTTTATAAAATCCCCTTGAAAACTCATTACTTGGAAGGGATAATGTATTATCATACATTAAATAATCATGACTACATATTAGAGAGCTAAGGGTAAGTGTTCACCTTGCCTGAAATCAGGCTTTCACATTATTTGTTATTTATTTCTAAACCATGTCACTGAACACCTGCCACTCTCCCACCCCCTTTCTACCTCCTCTTTATTTTAAAAAATACCAGATTGTATCATTTGCACTTGATAATAAGCAAGATTTTTAAATAATAAGACCTGATACATGTGCACATGTTTGGGCATGGGATTTTACCTGTGAGATGTTCCCTATTGTCTAAGCTTCTCTGCAGGGAAAGAGGGTGCATGGATAGGCACAATTGCTAGCAGACAAGTTTTATTTTTGGTACCCTCCACCCTCCTTTTTTTGACAATCTCTCCCTCTCCCAAAGCATCCAGATTTAGTTAGTTTCAGTTGTTTTTCAGTCTTATTAGATTCTTTGTGTCCCCATTTGGGCTTTTCTTGACAAAGTTACTAGAGTAGTTTTCCATTTCCTTTTCTAGCTCATTTTACAGATGGAGAAACTGAGGCAAACAGGGTTAAGTGACTTGCCCAGGATCACACAGTCAGTAAAAGTCTGAGGCAGGATTTGAACTCAGAAAAGTGAGTCTTCCTGGCTCTAGGTCCAGTATTCTATCCACCGTGTCACCTAGAAGTATCCAGAATCCTTGTCTTACATTCAGGTTGCCCAGAGCCAAGTTGGTCTTGATGGGTCCAACAGGTATAGGAAAGGGCAGGTTCCTTAGCTCCAAGTGGAGAAATGACTGAAACATAGTTTTTTTGATATGCCTAATGCAGGAATTTGTTTTGCTTAACTATACAAAACTCTGTATTCAGTTTTGTTTCTCTTGCTTCCTCAATGGATGGGAAGGGGGTTGGGGGAGTGGGCGATGGAAAGGAGAAAAGTTCAGACCTGAAAACATAATAAAATTGAATAAAATTTTTTAAAAAGAAAAAGTCTAAAGTAGAGAATGGGGTTCTCTATATCATCTGAAAGGCACTGGTTACCAGCAGTGAGAGGGGAGAGAGAAAATAATTAAAAATAAACTTTCCCTTCTTCCCACGTTAGTGGTATGTGGGGCCCCTAGGTTTATGACAACCTAGCTCTAGACTGGCAGGTCAGAGGCTTGAATAGAAAGACATTCATTACAACAAATGCCTCTGGTGATAAAAAAAAATGAATTGGAGTCTAAAACATTCCCTTTGTAGAGGATCTGCTTCTGAGCCCTTTGTACTCAGTGGGGACTTAAGTGGATTTCTAAGAACATGACATATCTTAGTCTCAAGATCAATACTGAATTAGCAGACATGGCTAAGGATAACTGGGGGGAAATAATTAACAAAATTAAGGAGGATTTGCACCATTGGGAACTATAAAAGTTATTTTATGGGCCCATGTAAATGTAATAAAATCTCTGTCTGCACCACAATTTAATTTCATATCAAAAAATGGTCCCTGCAGATATTCCATAAGATTATTTTACTAAATTTGAATGCATATTCTCATCCCTGTTCTGAGTAAGAGGAAGTTTCTACTGATTACCAAGCTAAACATTTTACACAATAGAAGAGAATGAAGACTTTCAGCCTCAACTCTACCTAATGACATCTACTTAGGTTGGGGAATATAATTAATTTCTATTAATAATAACACCTCATAATTGGCAGAGGCAGGGTGAAATACATCAAATGGTTGCTCCTGATTAGATTGAATGCTATACATAGATATATGGTGTTGCACTTGTGTGTATACACATATATTTTAAAGATCCAGTATTAATAAATAAGATATAAGAAATGAAACATCACATAAAACACATACTCCTAAACAATATAGAATAATTATATTAGATAGTAGAAGTGACTTTCACCTTATCTTACCTGTAACCAGGTCTCTGATTACACATTTCTAAACCATGCCACTGCTCCCAAACCACTCTACCACTCACTTTCTAGCTCCCTTTTATGTGAAGTCATTTGACATTAGAATGCAAATTCTTAGAAGGCAAGATCTTTCTTATCTTACCTTATTATTATTATTTTTTAAGCTTTCTTACTTAATCACATTTGTGTACCTAATACTTAAAAAAGTACCTGGCATATAGTGATTAATAAAATTATTTTCATTCATTCACCCATGAGGGTACAGAATTCTCTCTTAGGAAACCCATTGTACTTAAGTAGATCAACACCCACTTGTAATTTGTAGTCATACGTGGCTGTGTCACCTAGGGGTTAAGTGACTGGCCTAAGGTCCCATATTTGGTATGTGTTGTAGATGGGAATTGAGTCCAAGTCTTCCAGACTCCAAGACCTGCTCTTCATCCATGATACTCTGTTGTCTCTCATGTTAGATAGTTGGGATAAGGATGGGGACTGGACATATGATTTCCTTTATAGAGGGAACTACCTCTATCAACACAGGTAGATCCCTTTTACACAACTTACAGTCTTCCTTAAGACTTTATTTTTTTATTTTTCAACATTCAAATGTTGAAACTGAATTCAACATTTAGTTTCAACATTCACTTCCATAAGATTTTGAGTTTCAAATTTTCTCCCCTCCCCTCTCCCTTCTCCTACCTCAAGATGGCCTGTAATTTGATATAGGCTCTACATATAAATTCATATCGAACCTATTTTCACATTAGTCATGGTGGCAATTAATGGTCTTAAGAACTGCCTAGAGGACTGAGAAGTTAAGCCCACAGTCATGCCAGCAGTAAAAGTCAGAGACAAGACTTGAACCCAGGTCTTTCTAATTCTAATCTTTCTATTATGCCACACTATCCACCTATATTAGATAGCTAAATTTCTAAATTACCCAATTTTCTGCTATTATTCCAAATTCCATAAGAGAGGAGACCTCTCTTTGTCTACTCCAATAGATTCTTTTCTTGGACCTGGATACCCCTCAGGCTTAGAAGAGGATTTTCATTTGTCTTCGGCACCAACTCCAAAGCCCCATGGGAACTCTATGTCCTTCTCAGAGGTGAGCCTGGAAGCTGTTGGAGGAGAGGTTAAAAAAATGTTGTGGAGGTCAGAGTTGGAAGAGCTGGTTCAGATTTGAAAGAATTCACTTAGACCTTCTCTTTAGCCAATGGGAGCTTTATTGATGCAAAAGCATGCTGGCCTGAGATTTAGCAAGGAGCTAAACAAAGGCACTGATATAGGAAAAGGACCAGACTTATATAGAAAGAAAGTTTACACAGTCAGTATGATGAGGATGTAATTTTTAGGGTTTCTAATGGGGGTTGGAGATTTAGGGACAGGATGAGGAAGATGGATAACACAAGATTAAGGAAATTGTATGAGCCAGGATGGGGGGAAAGTGTAATGTTAATGGGATTTGAAGATCTTCCATGCCCTTGATTGGCAAGTACACAGGTACTTAGCACTTAGTTTCAAGTTAATTATCAAGCCTCTGTTAAAGAAACAGAACCCCTATTGCTGATGTAACAGGAAGGGGTAGAACAGGGAGGAGCTAATACTTCTTGCAGAACTTCTTGAAGAACTTTTTGGAGCAAGCCATGTGGAGGCTGGAGAAAGTGATTTTGATTTTGAGAATGGAGCTTCTGTTGAAACTTTTCTTCTGGGAACTTCTGCTGAGAGCTTCCAAGAACCAGGCCGGGGAGCTACTGTGAGTGAGAGAGGAGGATCCCTGCTTGAGGAAACCTGTTCTGTTGTGAAGGCTTTGGAATGTGGGTGTTCACTGCATTAACCATGTATACCAACTTCGTGGTTACTGTAATGACTTTGGCTTTCTGGTTCTGGGACTCGGTTTTCTGGTAGCTGAATAAAGGCTTTGGTTCTGTCCTCCATGTAGAGAGCCTGTTACATTTTCTGATTCACAACTATACCAACATATTCAAAACCACCATGGGTGTTGTGAATATTGCATTATTGTCACAGGGAGACAAGGAATTTTATGGTCCAGGACAAGGGGGAAGTTTTATGGTATTTCAAGATAAGGGAAGAGACTTTAGGGCACCTTCAGGTTAGAGAATAAACTAGGGGCTTCACAAAGTACTGGAAAAGCAACCCCCTTAATATTATTTTTAACTCTTAGGGATCCATATCAATGTGACTTAGATGACCTAGATGACAGTGGCTTAAAAAGAAGTGACCTTGGTTCTGGTAGCAAGTCCCTGCTCTTTCTAAACAGTTTGTCAATGACACTGAAGATGTAGTATTTGGCAATCAGAAAGCCTCTCACTTGGACAGCACTTTACAGTCTACAAAGCACGTTTACATTCCCGTTATCTCATTTGATATATAGTTGATGATGATGATGATGATGACAATAACTCACATTTTAAGGTTTGCAAAACACTTTCTTTCCTCACAATCATTCTGAAAGGTAGGGAGAAGTGGATACACAGTAGCATTATTTACATTGTCATTCTCTAATGGTGATGATACCAAAGGGTCCCTTTTGAAGTCACACTGCATTAAGCAAAAGCCAGGGCCTGTTTCAGATAGGTCATGTGATTCTAAATGGGATCTTTTTAAAATGGATTGCTCTGAGCCTGCCTATTATGGGAACGTCTTAAAAGAATCCCAGTGTATTTAGATCTTTATACAAGTCTCTGAGGGTAGATTGGGGATATAATCTCTGTGTGGGAGTTCGCATGCATATTTATATAACCATAGTAATTGCAATATGTAAAATATTAAGGTAATGCATTCCTTTTTTAAAAAATTAAAATTCTTGTTTATTTTTAGTCCAAGGTCACACATTTGATTCCTGTGTCGTCCAGTTTGCCTAGCATAAAAAACAGTTTTGTTGTGTGGTCACAGACTATGTCCCAATGCCATCCAGTCATCTTACAAATTCATTCTATTGGTCAAAGAGAGGTAGACTGAAGAATATACTTTCTGAGAACCAGGAGATCTAATGGTCATCATTATTTAAAAAAAAAAAAATCTATCCTGGAATCTGTATGGACCACTCAGAATTTTTCGTTGCTTAGCTCTGGGGTTTGCTTCCTGGTATTCTTTGTTTTTTTTATCTATCTATCTATCTATCTATCTATCTATCTATCTATCTATCTATCTATTTATTTATATCCAGTAAAGAGCACCTGGATTACAGTCCTCTTCCCCCACTGCAGGTTCATTGCAGATGCAATTTCTGCCACAGAAAAACAGGTCACAGCTATTGCCTGTTGACATGTGGATCAGTGCTATCTCCTTCCTTCTTTCTCCCCTTTTTTCCTTTCCTCCATTTTCTTCCCCCTTCCCTTCCCTTCTCTTGCCTTTCTTTCCCTTCCCCTGCCTTCCCTTACCTCCTTTCCTTTTCCTTCCTTCCTTGATTTCCTTCCTTCCTTGCTTCCTTCCTTCTTCCTTCCTTCTTTCCTTCTTTCTTTCCTTCCTTCTTCCTTCCTTCTTTCCTTCCTTCTTTCCTTCCTTGCTTCCTTCCTTTCTTCTCCATCTAGGTTGCCCAGTGGGTAGAGCACTGGGGCTTTAGTTAGGAAGGTTTGAGTTCAAATTCAGCCTCATATACTTACTATCTGTGACCCTGGACAAGTTAATTGACCTCTGTCTGTCTTGGTCTCCTCAACTATAAAATTAAGATCATAATAGTATCTAACACACAGGACAATTGAGAGAACCAATGAGATAATATATGTAAAGTGCTTAGCACAGTGCCTCACACATAGTAGGCATTCAATAAATGCCTTTTCCTTCCTTCCCATCTACATGCCAGCCTTTGTCCCTGCTTTCTAACCTCCTTTCCTGCTTCCCTACCTTTAAACACATATTGACTACGTACTTTTTTGCCAAGTGCTGTAGGTAATTGAAAAAATGAGCCACAGTTCCTGCCTTCAAGAAATTTATGGTATAGGAGGGGAGATGGCATGGACACAAATAACTAAGATAGGAGATTTTTAAAAAGTGAATATAATGAGAGGAGCAAAGTGCTGTGTTAGCTCAGAGGGGAGATCAAGGCATCTGTGAAGAATGGTACTTTTTGGAAATGTGCATTTTTAAACTTAGAAAAGTCATCAATTGGTCAAACTGTGCTTTCAGAACTCAGGGGAAGGTATCCTTTACAACTATACTAGACTATAAAGTTAGCTGTTACTTCCGCAAAGACCTACAACACATTCTCTCTATAAATTTCAGCTAAATTAAAAGCTGTAATTTATCATCTAAAAATTAAGGCAATTTAGTACAAGGGAGGGTCAAAGGCAATTTATTACTTAATCTATGTATTTTAATATCATCTGTTTTACAGATAAATAACATTGCTTTACCTAAGGGAATCTTTGTGCCATAGCCAAAGATATGCATACTTCATTTTCTGTTTTTGTTTTTTTTCTGTCTGTAAGAGCTCAAGTGTAGGGACTGAACCTGTGACTTCACTGATACAGGAAACTACCTCTGCCAACAAAGATCAGAACCTTTTCTGCAACTTGTAGTATTTGATAGCTCTGAAAAGTTATATGATATGACTTGCCCAGAGTCACAGCCAGTATGTGTCAAAGATGGGAGTTGAGGGGCAGCTAGGTGGTGCAGTGAACAAAGAACTGGCCCTGGAGTCAGGAGGACCTGGATTCAAATCTGACCTCAGACACTTAACACAAAAACTAGCTGTGTGACCTTGGGCAAGTCACTTAACCCCAAATGCCCTCCAAAAAAAGCAAAAACAAAAAAAGATGGGAATTGAACTCAGGTCTTCCTAGTAATTTTAGGCCAGTTTGCTAATTCTCCTCCATTGCTACTCCTCCAACAGACTAGACTCATGAGATACAATCTTCCATCTCTACCAGAACCTCCCTTTAGATTCATTATTTTGCTATTAACACTAGTATACATTAAACATTGTTTGGATGCCATGTAAGTTTTTTGTCTTTTTGAAGAATCCCAAAGGATTTAGAATTCTGTCCTGTATTTATTCTCAATAGAATATAAGTTTCTGTAGGGCAGGGACTATTTCCTTTTTGTCTTAGTATCTTCAGCATCTAGTAAACAATAGACAGTGTTTAATGTATTTAATAAATACTTCTTCATTGATTGACTAAAACACCCAAAGAATTGGAAATCAAGGGGATACTCATCAACTGGGGAATGGCTAAACAAGTTGTGGCATATAATTGTGATGAAATACTATTGTACTCTCAGAAATGATAAACTAGATGCTCTCAGAAAAACCTGGGAAGACTTACATGAACTGATACAAAGTGAAATGACTAGAACTGGCAAAATGTTATACACATAATTTTAAGATGATCAACTGTGAATGATTTATTTATTCTCAGCAATACAATGATCCAAGACAGTTCTGAAGGACTTATGATGAAAAATGCTATCCATCCCCAGAGAAAGAATTGATGGAGTCTAAATACAAATCAAAGCATACTTTTTTCTTTTCTTTATTTTTCTTGAGTTTTTATTTTGATCTACGTTTTCCTTTACAACATGACTAATATGGAAATATGTTTTGCATGACTACACATGTATGACCTATATCAAATTGCTTGCCTTCTCAATGAGGGGGGTGACTCAGAAGGGAGGAAGAGAATTTGGAAATTAATTTTTAAAATGAATGTTAAAATTGTTTTTACATGTAATTGGAGAAAAATAAAAATTTTAAAAACCTAGACAAACAGTGGTCCCCTCAGAGAGTAAGCAGAGGGAGGCCCTCTCCCAGAAAGGAAGAACAACTATTTCCTATAGCCAATCTCGTTTCAGGGTCAATATCTAATCACTTATAATCAGGAAAGAAAATACAAAGCAGAACAAATAGCCAGAGGCTCCAATGTCCAGCCTCAGCTTTAGCTTGCTGAGTCCATGCTTTGGCTTCCAGAAGCAGGCAAGTAGAAACTTGGTGAGTCTGACAGGTCAGTTGCTTGCTTCCTCAGACTGGTCCCACTGCACCACAGAAGGTAATCATTACATTCATGACAGTGCTCCTTCCAATAGGAAGATGAGTTCGAGTCTTGATTTTGCTTGCCAGAATGTATGACCTTCCTGAAACGTCGGATCAATCACTCCTCTACTCAAAAGACTCCAGGATCAAATATAGAATACTCTACTAGTATTCAAAGCCCTTTATAACCCAGCCCTTCCTACCTTTCCACTCTTCTTATACCTTATTCCTCAACATGTAATCTTCAGTCCAGTGATGCTGGCCTCCTGGCTGTTCCATGAACAAGACATTCTATCTCTTCAAATTCTGGGAATTCTTTCTGGCTGTCCCACCAACTGAACGTTCTCCCTCCTCAATTTCATCTACAAAGCTCCCTGGCTTTCTTTCTTCTGAGGCAATCGGGGTTAAGTAACTTGCCCAGGGTCACACAGCTAGTAAGCATCTAAGGCTGGATTTGAGCTCAAGTCTCCTTGACTCCAGGGCTAGTGCTCTATCTGCTGCTCCATATAGCTGCCCCCTCCCCCAATTTTCTTTAAGTCCCAACTACAATCTTACCTTCTATAGGGAGCCTTCCCTAACCCCTCTCCATTCCAGTGCTTTCTCTCTTTTAATTATTTGTGATCTATCATATATATTATATATATTATATATATGATATATATGTATATCATATGTAAGCTTTGTTTATATGTGTTTGTATGTTGTCCCCCACATGTGTGTTCCTTAAGGGCAGGGACTATTTTTTTATTTTTAATTTTTTTCAAATGCCTTATTAACTTCTGGTTTACATCATTCATTTCCTCCAGATTTTGAGTTACAAATTTTCTCCCCATTTTCCCCCTATCCCCCCCCCCAAATAGCAGTCCCCCAGGATATCCCCTCCTCCAATCTGCTCTCTCCCATATCTTCTCCCATACCCCTTCCAATTTTTCCAGTAAGGCATGGTGGATCTCTATATAGGGACTATCTTTTGCTGCTTTTTGTATACCCAGAGCTTAGCACAATGCTTGGCACATAGTAGGCACTTAATCAATATTCATTGAATTTAATTGAACCTAAAGGTTTAGATGGGGCAGAGCTAGGGTGAAATGTAAAATAGTTTTTTGTCAGGCAAACAAACCACATCATGTTTAACTGTTTTATGTATCAGCCTCCCAGGAGAGTAAAATAATAGTTATGTCACTGCAACTACTTGTTTAAGGTTGGGTTTTTTGTTTGTTTGATCAATGCAGGCTTGTGAATTTTTTTTGAATATTAAATTTTTTTTCCTATGCAGGAAAAATAAATAGCTGTCCTATACCTGGTCTACCCTGGATATCAACTATATTGCAAATTCCCTCTTTGGGGGAGATTGTAGGACATGAACCAAACCTAAGCTTTAAGTACATTTCCCTGGGATTCTAAGATGGGGTATAAAAAGTCAAAGAATATGAAAAGAGTGGGGCGACTAGGTGATGCAGTGAACAGAGCACCAGCCTTTGAGTCAGAAGGACCTGAGTTCAAATTTGACCTCAGACACTTGACACAATTACTAGCCATGTGACTTTGGGCAAGTCACAACCCCAACTGCCCTCCAAAAAGGAAAAAAAAAGAATAGGAAAAGAGCCTGATCTTTCCTTTAGGTGGTCAGGCTCCCTCAGAACTGAACACAGCCCATGTACATGGATCTAGTGTTGAGTGGGGAGAGAAGGAGAAGGTGCAACACTCCAACTATAACTGTTATTGTTACATTTTCAAGTAGAGAAGATAAAGGAATGAGCATTTCTCATTCTAGAAATGAATAGGCACATTTTTATTCTTTTCCATGGTAGTTTTTGAGTAAGAAAAACTGCTGCAGGTAGGAAGAAGAGGTAGTGGTGTAGCTGCCTTATTTCTCCACCTGGTATGAGAAATGATTAATTTAACTTCTATTTTAACCAGTATTTTTCAGTTTAGTTTGATTCCATAGAGATAGTGATTGTTTCTGTTATATCTATCTATTAATATACATTTAGTCAGTTTAATCAACTAATATTAATACAAAAATGTCTTATAATTAGACAAGATTATATATATATATATATCACACACACACCTTATCACCTTATATTTAGGGGCAATTAGGTAATGTTAGATAGGCCCCAGAGCTTTAAACTATAAGTTCTAGTTTATGTGCTTAACCACAAGATGCTGCCTAAAGGATCTCCACCATTTTGGCCTACAAGGGTAAGAAGACTTCTGGACCTCTACCCTTTTTTGCCTAATCATCATGACCAAGCCCTGTGTGGCAGAGATGACCTAATGATATGGAAAGTTCCCCAACTTATTTTTATACCTCCAGACTACACTCTGTTGCCCCACATGAGGAGGCACCCATCTTATGACCACTTAGCCCACCACTTGGAGATGACCCTTGCCTTGACCATCCTGTGACCACCCATGTAGATGCATCAGTTCTGGCCCTTTTGGAGAGTCTGTCAATCAATGAGATTCTGTATTCTATTCTGCTTTATCTGTATCATCTGGGTATCAAGCACTATAAAACCAAGACCTTGGAGTAAAGGGGTATCTCAGATTGTGAGGAAGATCTGAGCTCCTATTCATTAAAGGGCGCCAGGTCCCTTTAATAAATGGTTACTGGCTTGGAGCTCTGCCTCAGTTTCTCTTATTGTAGATTGGGCATTTTTGACCCCACACTGCTTACCATGTGGCCATGAATTTCTGGTGCCTCTATTTCTTTTGTCTCTTTGTAATTATAATTTCCTGATCTTAGGTGAATGAATATTAAAGACAGAATGGACTCCACAATAACACCAGCTATCCATTAGTGTGCCTCTTCTTCTGCAGCATCTCCAACTGAGATTTTTCCTTTTTTCTTTGGTCATTTTTTATTAATCTAATGGATATGAAGTAATACTTCAGAATTTTAAAAATTTACCTTTCTATTATTAATAGTGATTTGGAACATTTTTCATATGATTATTGATAACCTGACTTCTTTTTTATGTATATTCATAACTTTTTTACCTTTTATGTATTATGTATGTCAGACTATAAAGCATATTCCTTCCACACACTCCTCAATCCAGTGACACTAGTCTCCTTCCTGTTCCTCAAACAAGACACTCAATTTCTCAACTCTGGACATTTTCACCTACTATCTCATATTCATTGAATGCTCTGTCTCTTGGCTTCCCTGGTTTCCTTCAAGTCCCAACTAGAATCCTACCTTCTTCCGGAAACCTCCTTTCCCAACACCTCTTAATTCTAGAACTTTCTCTTTGTGGATTCTTTCTTGCTTATCTTGTATTTAAAGTATTTTTGTACATAGTTTTTTGTCTATTTTTTCCTCCACGTTAGATTGTAAGCTCCTTGAGTACAAAGACTGTCTTGCCTTTTTCTGTATCCCTAGCACTTAGAACAGTGTATGGCACATAGTAGGAGCTAAATACATGGTCACTGACTGACTATACAACCACTGAGACCCCTTCCTATTCTGACTGTCACTTTCTCTCCATTTTTAAAAACACCTCCATTTCCCACTATGGTATCCTAACTCATACTCCCTCCCTTCACCTATCCTTTCCAATTATAGCTCTGAAGGAGAAATCAGTGTCAGACTAGTTCATGAATTGAAAAGCTGGGGAAGTGAAGAATTAGACTTCCTATTTCTTATAGGCTGAATGTCTTTTTCTTTATCTGCCTGGGGGAAAAATTATTTGCTGAGTGCAGAAGGGTTTTCTAAGCAGGAGGAAGCTGTTTTAAGATTTGAGAAATATTATTGATGTCCTGGAGAGAGGATTTGCAGGGTAGTATCTGAAGAGCAGGGGTATCCTCCCTTGGAGATTTCTAAAAATAGGTTATTCCTGCCATTTGGTATATGAGAATATAGGGGAGTTTACACTTTGGTAAAAGAAAGCTATAAGGGCATGATGGAAGTACAATGTCAAGCAATTACAACTGACCTGGCTGAAGAGGCCCTTGAGAGGTCATTGGGTTGATCCTTTTGCCATCTCCACCCCATCTAACCCATCCCAATACAATTACTATGAATGCTGCTTTTTAAAAAGCCTCCACTGTCAATTCAGTAAGCATTTAATTGAGTTCCTCTTGTAATCTCACCATTATATAAGGTATTGTGGAGGAGGTAAAGGAAACATGCAGTACCTTCCCTTCCCTAGGAAAGATTATAACATTTACATTAAACAATTACAGAAAAATACCAAATATTATATGATAAAAGGGAAAAATATAGAATGATGTTAGTAGTAAATGCTTTGGAAATTTGGGTAGAAGAGATATTAGTATGGATCAGAATAATTAGGGAAAGTTTCATGGAAAAGGTGGGAATGCAGGATCAAAAAGATCTGATGAGAGGAAGAGGATCAGGGAGAGCATTCCAGGGGGTAACAGCATGTAAAAGAGCAAAGAGTTAGGAATAAAGGAATAAACATGCTCTGTACCAAGGACTGTGAGGTCCAGCCTCAATGGAATAAGGATTACATCTTGGCTAAAAGGAGCAGAGACATTTGTGTGGGTAAGGTGGGTAAGGTAAGATATCCCTCCCCATTGGGAAGTCCTTTGCATTTCTTTAACTATACTGATGGCATAACAACAAAAACCAAACAAAATCCTCCAAAGGACAATGGAGGTAATTTTTTTCTCCTCCTATAGTGACTGGGACAGCTAGGTGTCACAGTGGCCTAAAAGCCAGGCTTGAAGTCAGGAAGACTCCTCTTCCTGAGTTCAAATCTGCCCTCAGACACTTAGTAGCTGTGTGACCCTGGGCAAGTCATTTAATCCCTATTTACCTCAGTTTCTCATCTGTAAAACAGAGAGAAGGAAATGGCAAACCACTGCAGGATCTTTGTCAAGAACCCCATGGACAAGTTCACTGAGTCATACAGAGTTTGAAACAAGTGACAATGACTAAACAACAACTTAGTACCGGGAGATGGTGAATGCCTCAGATTAGGTATCAGCGTGTGAGCTGCTGTTACTGCCAAGATGTTGGAGCCATGCCTAACTGTTATGCCAAGAGAAGCGAGACAAGACCCTGAGAGTAAAATTTGGAAGTGAATTTTACTTTTTCCACGGGACTGTCCAGAGTCAGGCCCAATCCAACAGTGGGTCTGCACGGACAATGTGCCAGCCTTTAAAGGGATACCATGCGGCCAACAGGTACCACGCAAGCAGAAACTTGCAAAGGCCACAATCAGTGATTGATCAGTACACACCTTAAAATTCCCACCATTGCCAAGTCTCCCTGACCGGGAACCTCCCCACCTCTGTGAAGGTGAGCTGACTGGGGGAGGGTGGAGCTGAACCTGGCCTGCTCACTTCTGTGAAAGAGAGCTGAGGTTAGGGGATGGGCAAGCCAGGTACAACATAGCGTGGACAAATCAGACTGAGGTACTGGGAGCCAACCAAGACCACACATCAGTGCTGTCAAAAAAATGCAGAACCTTTGGTGAAGCTAACTGTATATTATAGAGTAGCATGCTTTCTGAGCATTAGATAGGGTGCCAGGCCTGCAGTCAGGAAGACCCAAGTTCAAATCTGGCCTCAGACACTTATTAGCTGTGGGACCCTGGGCAAGTCACTTAACCCTGTTTGCCTCAATTTCCTTATTTGTAAAATCAGCTGGAGAAGGAAATGGCAACCCACTCTAGTATCTTTGCCAAGAAAACCCCAAAAAGTGTCATGAAGAGTCCGACATGACTGAAACAACTGAACAACAGACAGCAGTGTGCTTTCTGAGTGTGTGTACACTTATTTGACTTGAAATCTTCCAGTCAGATCTCCCCCTTTTTTCACATCCCAGTCATCCTCCCCTCCTCCTGAGATTTTGATACTCTAGAGAATCCCTAGTTTCTGCTCTACCGTCCCTCACACCAAAACCCTGGACTCTGCTTTCTGCTCACTTAAATCATAAATTTTTTTTTACCCCAATGATTGTCCTGATCACCAACTCTTCAAAGGCATTGTAGTGGAAAGCAAAGCATGTTAGACATGAAATTAGCGGAAATGGCTTTGAATCCTGGCTCCAACTCTTATAAGCTGTGTGACTATGGAAAAGTCCCTTGACCTCTCAGAGCTTCAATTCCTTATCTGTAAAATGGGACAATGATACTTGTGCTTGATGAATCAGTGTTGTCGTGGGGGCCATCTCCAGGTGTTCTAATCTGGCCCCTGGACCCAGATGACTCCAGAAGAGAAAGTGAGGTTGATGACTTTGCCTAGCCCTTCCTCACTTAAATCCGAGTCACTTGCATGTCTTGGCATCACCTCCCTGATGTCATGGTCCTCTTCTAGAAGGAAGGATGAACAATATAAACAAAAGCAACAGAACGGTGTTGCTGTGAAGAGTGTCTCATGGAAAGTGCTTCAAGGGTCACATAGCTGTGAGTTATTGAGCTGTAAACAAAGGAGTTGTTCTTTTTAATTTTTTTTTAAAGATGAAACAGAGTAGTATTCAAAGCATTTTTCAGATTCAACAGATTTTTCAATACATAAGCATAGCCACTATGCCTGGGGTTAAAAAAAAAAAACAACACAAATACTCTCACTTTTGTACAGTGTTTTTGTAGGTTTCATGCATGTAACTCATTTGAAAATTTCTGGGTCTCGAATTTGATCCTAGGTCTTCTGATTCCAATTCCAAATGTAGCCAATCAGTCAATAAGCATTTATTAAGTGCCTGCTCTGCGGCCAGATCCCGGGCTAAAATGCTGGTGATACAAGGACCAAAAAAAAAAAAAATCACACCACACTGAAGATGAATTATACTAATTAGTAGCTGAAATTTATTCTGTACTCTGAAGTTTACAAAATGCTTTATCTATGTGATATTATTCGAGGCTCAGAACAGCTCTGCAAGCAAGGGTCTACAATGGTTATTACCTAAATTTTACAGATGAGAAGACAGGCTCAGAGAGGTTCAGTGACTTCCCCTGAGTTGCCCCCTAACAAGGAGCAAGGCCAGGTCTCTTGGCCCTGGATCAAAGTGATCTCCATACCCTACATGATATCTCTCACATAGGAAGACTATCTTATTTGACAAAAACAAAAAGAAATATGGCACATAGGGAGGAGCCACTAAGCTTTACATTTCAGTTGTAATTTTTCTAATGGTTCCTCTATTCAATTAGTCAAAAGAGGTTTACTTAGACAAATGCCCAATTTAGGAATTGTGGGTACAGTTAATGCAGAATAGCTTCGGGTGGGTTGCCCTAAAACCATTTGTCAAAGTAGCCTGAAAACTAAGGAGGAATTTGGGGGCGAGTTGGGGAGGGAAAGGAATGAAAAAGAGAGCCAGCTTCTTGCTCCTATTTGTTGTCCCCCTCCCCCCCCACTCTCCAGTTGCCTGAAGTGCTCCTTTATCTTCCTGTAGAGCTGGAGGCCAATAAATCCCAAAATAACACCATTACAGTAAAACAAGCCGCCTTGCCTGCAAGATGGATTTACTGGAACAATGTCAAGCGATTGCTTCCATTGTATTGAGTGCTTACTTTAGGCCTTTCAGAGAGCTGAGGTGATGAAAGGTTATGCTTTTGGTTGGAGGAAAGGCTTGCAGGGATATCCTGGGGGGAAAGGAGCTAGGTTTCCACAGTGGAAGGTATCCGAAGGCCAGGGAGGCACTGTAGCTGTAGGATATGTAGTAGAGAGAAACTATAAATGCAGAAAGGAATCCATGAAATTTATTTTGAAGCCAAAGTAGTCTGTGGGAGACCCACTCATTTAGACTGCCAGAGAAACAAGTTAGGTCTGAAGCTGAAGCTAAGACTTAATTAAAAGGTTTTTTTGTTCTAATTGTTTGTTCTGATTTTTTGTTTGTTTGTTCTGATCTCAGGAAGTACATTGTATGAGGACTTTGGCTCAGAATAGTGACTATTACCGAATGCTTTGTCCCCATTGGATAAGTAACATTCTATGATTTAAGGCAGCTAGCTGTTGAAGTATAGAATGCCAGGCCTCAGATACAACCCCTTGCTATCTAGTTTAACTCCATCACTACTGAAAGTGCTTTTTGAAAAATTGACAGTGATCTTTTAGTTGCTAAACTAGAGGCAGGAGGACTCCCCTTCCTGAGTTCAAATCTGATCTCAGATACATACTATCTTTGTGACCCTGGGCAAGTCACTTAACTCTGTCTGCCTCAGTTTCATCATGTGTAAAATGAGCTGGAGAAGGAAATGAAAAATTACTCCAGTATCTCTTCCAAGAAAACCCCAAATGGGGTCATGAAGAGTCAGACACAGCTGAACAATAATACCATTTAAATTCTTAACCCTAATCCTAATCACTGTAATGACTAACCCACCTTACTGGTGGGAAGGTTTCTTCCCTTGTCTTCAAACTTTGCAAATACTTCAAACACAGGCCTGGCATCAATCAAACCGCATTTATTAAGCATTTGCTATGCTCCGGGCACACGCTAACCCCTATAAACGTAAAGAAAAGGTAGAAAAAAATATAGTCCCTGGCCTCAAGGGAAAAAAATAGCATTTATATAGCATCTCCCATGTGCCAGCAGTGTGATAAGGACTTCACAAATATTATCTCATCTGGTCATTACAACAAAATTAGGAAGTAGGTGTTATTACTATCCCCACTTACAGTGTGAGAAACTAAGGCTGGTTGGTTGGTTGCTGTATATATACGCGTATATACTATTGGGAGGCACATACATACTCACATATATGTACGTATAGTACACACACATATACACACATACCTCTGTGTGTATACACAGAGAGAGAGAGAGAGAGAGAGAGAGAGAGACAGAGACAGAGAGACAGACAGAGACAGAGACAGAGAGAGATACACATACTCTTGAGAGGAAGTATACAGAGCTATAGTTTCACTGGAATGTGTAACTTCTTCAAACATAACTCCCTTCACAGATGGAGAGAAATCATTAACTTGTCTCTAATGCATAGTCTTAAAGATTTACTGGGGCCACTGAAAAATAACTTTCTAGCAGTCAAACAGCCAGTGAGGAGCCAAGGTAGGAGTTGAATGCAGGACTTCCTGGCTTTAAGGCCACCTCTTCCTCCATAACTTTCATGCTGCCCATGTACATGAGGTTCTTTAAGAGTCTATAACCAGTTTTAATATAGCTGAGTGTTCACTTGGCCAGGCCCAGGGATAATGGGAAAGAATGTGCATTGACTGATTTTGACTGATCACTCCAGTGACACAGAACAATTAGTATTCATCTGCTGTATCAGCTGTTCCATCTTTTAGGGCTGGAAATTGATTAGTCTCATTTTAACATGTGAGGATAAGGTCTACCCTACCTTAATGTTTGAGATAGAAGGTCAGTCCAATAGTATTTTGATATTCAGCTCTAGAAGTCACATAATGATAAGGAACAATTTATGTCGAGGTAATTTTCCAGTATGACGTTAAAAAAATCAACCTATTCACAACAGGAAGCTCTTTTATTATAGAGCAGTAATTCAAGAGTGAGCAGCATATTTTAGTATCTACATTACACCAGGACAGTTATGTGAAGTTAAAAGTTCAAACCATTTGCTTGATTTCTTGTATTGTCCTAACGAGTTAGTATTTGACGGAGATCAATCAGGGCTGCTACTGAATTCTGTGTTGTGGTTTGTGTGTGTGTCGGGGCATAGCTAAATAAGACTTGATTTGCTTCTTTGAGGTGAGGTGTTTCCAGACTTTTTCAATTTTATATCAATCCAAGGTTCTCTACAATATGACCCCCTATCTTTCTTTCTATGTTCATCTCCCACTATTTTCCCATACTTACCCTATACATCACAAAAGCTGGACCACTTTCTGTTCCTCAAAGACATCTTGGGCTTTGCACTTTCTGTGCCTTCTTAGCCCATGCAATATCCTACTCATCTTCCAGATCCAATTCAATTACTACCTCTGCCCTGAAGACATCCTCTATCCTTCATCTGAGTCAATCATTGGATCATAGGGACTTCAGGGATCACCTAGTCTAACTCCATTATTTTATCACTTTATTGAAACTGAGGTCGAGAGATGCTAAGTGTTAATTCTATTAGTCCAGCCTCACTGGCACGTGGCAATCCTTTTATTCTTCTCTATCGATTCTGCTAGAGCAACTAGGATAGAGTGCTGGGCTTGGAATCAGGAAGACTCATCTTCCTGAGTTCAAATACAGTCTTAAACACTTACCAGCTGTGTGACCCTCAGCAAGCCACATCACCCTGTTTGTCCCAGTTCCTCATCTATTAAAATGAGCTAGAGAAGGAAATGGCAAACCATTCCAGTATCTTTGCTAAGAAAACTCCAAGTGGAGTCATAAAGAGTTGAATTTGACTGAACAATGACTGACTCTGCTATACTATTGCTCTTCCCACAGAAGATGTTCCAAGCTTTTGTTTTTTTCTTCAAGCTCTGGACTCCTTTACCTCAAAACATGATCTCACCTTCTACTTTACTGAGAAGAGGTCTATCTGGTATGTTGTTCCCTCGTCTTTACTATCTACCTCAATAGCTCTTTATACTTTCCTCCATCCTCTCTCCTCTTTGGCTCTAGTCTGAATGTTAATCCTTCTGTGTGTGCCCTTGATACCATCACTTTCAATTTCCTTTGGAAGCTTCATCTATCCATCATTCTCATTCTCTCTCTTCCTCTCTCCCTCTCCCTCCCTCCCCCTTTCTGTATGTCTCTGCTTCTCCTTCTCCAGCCTCCCATTCTCCAAACCCAATCTACTGGCTCTTCCCCCATGGCTATTAGGCATTCAGCTTTTCCTTGCCCCCGACAAAAAAACCCTTTCCTTGACTCTTCAATTTCTTTACGCCATTCTCCTCTTCGACTTCACTTCTAAACACCTAGAAAGAGTAGTCTAGACTATCTCCACTTTGTGACCACAACCCCTTACTATCTAGTTTATAACCCCATCACTACTGAAAGGGCTTTTGGAAAAATTGCCAGTGATCTTTTCATTGCTAAACTCCAAGTCCCCTTTTCAGTCTTCATAACTTTTCTTTAACATGGTATGATATTCACCAGTCTTTCTTCCCTCAGTCATTAGTTTTGCTATTTTTTCCCTCTGGACCTTCTTAGTGTAGGGGTCTGGTCAGGCTTTGTCTTGTGCTGTTTTTTGTCCCCTGGTTTATACTCTTTTGTTGATGTTAAAACTTTCTTATGGATTCACTTATTTCTATGTAGATGACTCCCAAATCTATACACTGAGCACAAATTTCATACCTGAACTTCAGTTCGGTATCTCAGTTTTATATTTATATACCTAGCACCCAGCACAGTGCCTGGCACACAGTGCAGACACTTGATAAATGCTTATTAATTGATTGACAAGAAACATATTCAAGGACATGACTAGAAAAGAAAGCAGAATGTTCATGTACTCAGAATTAAAGACAAGTGGAAGATAGTTAAGCTATACAGGGCTAAGATAGAGGAAGACATTTGGAGCATTGGTATTCTCTAAGGTTTATGGGAAGAATAAATTGAAAAGAATTTCACAGAATGATAATGTGGAAGGGTTGCAATCTGCCCTTGTAGAAGAAATACCTACATGAAAATGATTGATGAATCTAAGTAGAATCATCCTTCCTGGGTACTCTTTCTTCCTTTGACTTCTGTAATTTTATACTCTCCTCTTTCTCTTTCTTTGACATTTTTTTCTTTTTAGAGTGGGGGAAGGTAGGGCAATTGGGGTTAAGTGAGTTGCCCAAGGTCACACGGCTAGTTTTTGTGTTAAGTATCTGAGGCTGGATTTGAACTCAGTTCCTCCTGACTCCAGGTCCAGTGCTTTATTCACTGTGCCACCTAGCCTCCCTTCCTTATTCTCTTTCAATCTCTCTATTTCAACCTTTTCCCTCTTCTTTGCTGGCTCCTTTTCTGGATGACTTAAGGTGGATGTTAACCAGGTCCTTGACCTTCTTCTTTTCGCCCTTAGCAATCACTATCATGTCCCACAACTTCACAAAATAAGAGAAAGAATCCTTATGAACCACTTTTGTCAATGCTTATTGATAAGTGTTTGCCTATCATTATACTGTAATATCATCTAACATATTACATATACACGTTACATAAGTAACATGATTATAAAATCCTAATTTTAATGTCTCATTTCCTACCAATATCAGTACTAGGGTATGTGGAGGCTATTTAATTTATTTTACACCCCAGAAAAGCATTTTATTGAAGGGAATAAAAATGTCATGGAGAAGATAAGATTGAAGTAGTTATTACAATTTTGTGACAGTTCTAAATATAACAGTCATGTGTAACCAAAAGTAAACATTTTAAAGATCTTAAAGATTTTATCTTTATTTCATCATCTAAAACACTTTTTAATCTTTTGTGATGGGCCCTGAATAGAAATCTTATTTCAGGTGACAAAAAATATGCCCATTAACATTGTTCATGCATTGCAACATAAAAATGGAATGGAATCATTGACTACAGGTAGAAATATGAGAAACCATGCAAGATAAATACACTGGTTGGTGGATGCTCAGTCATTCCATTTCTGTCTCCCTGCTTGAGTTTTGAATTGGGAATTCATGGAGAAAAGGTATGTGATCTAGGAAATAGTGTGGATCTTTTAAAAGTCAGTGTCATGTTATGTCACTCTTTTCCATGGCATTTATGTTACACAGTGTGAGACCATGGGCTGAGCTATTGTAACCTGATGCATTAAAAACTGCTCATCACGATTGCAATATGTGTCAGAACAATAAATTGTTACATCAGATATCTGTTCAGCTGTAAGTAAGGCCCCCTGTCACTGACAAAAGGAGGGATATGTTCTTCTTTTGATACATGCATATGCCTCCCATGCTCTCATGTCTCACCATCCTCAAACCATTTTTTTCAAATTCCATCATGTGAAAGTCAGACTTTGTCATCTGTGAACAATATGACTCAGATGTTTGAGATGTGCATATAATAAGACAATAGCTGCACATGGTGAAAGATAGAATTTCTATTTTTTAATACTCTGTAAGTCTGTGTAGCTTCTTCCATTTAAAAGACTTAAGGTTATCACAGTACATACCCATATACAGCTGAGATTTATAAACACAGCAGAGATCACTATTAGTAGAATGGTTTCTTGTTCGGTTGTAATAGCAGGGTTAGCTATACATGTAGCTCACATGAAAGCTTAGTTGCTCACGGAGTTCAGATACTTACATACTAACAGGATAAGGGTGTAAGGTTGAGTTTGAAAGACCTGCCTCTTCCAAAGTAGGAAGTACTAGTGACCTTGCCACCAGATGCCAACAAGGTAGCCAAGAAATATCTAGCCAAAATGAGTAAACTTGAATCAAAAGGAGTGGGGAAAGGAAGCTTATTGGAAGAGGTAAGCTGCTTAGGTTGCCTCAGGTTGTGGTGGGTAGAGCAAGCCTGGGTTGTGGAAGTAAAATGATCCAGGCTGATAGAGCAACCTTTGCATCAACCATGATGCAAATGAGAGTTCCCTCATTTTTAATTCATTTGTTCTTTCATCCCCCCTGGAAGCAAATGTAGGATTTGCAAAGAAGAAGATGATTATATCAAACAATCTATCAATATATTTGGCCAGTGACAGATTGATTGAATTGGCTAGTTGTTTGGATGAACTGTCCAATTTGATGGTCAGTGCTTCCTTTACTCTTCTTTATCAATATTTAACCTGTATGGTTACTAATGATATTTTGGTCAGAAATATAAATGAAGGCTTTATTGTGGTAAAATATTAGGTAAAATAAAGTAGAATTTTGTGATGTAACCAGAATTTTTTGAACCCCAAATGTTATCTCTGGGATCTTAAACATGACCTTAGAGTGACAAGGAGTCTCAGAACCAATGCCTTAGTACCAATGCATCTGAAAGTGCATCTGAAAGTTGTTCTCATATTAGACTTAACACCTACTGAAAAACTGACTCGCTACCACTCAGGGATGGCACCAATAGTACACAGAGTACTAGATACCAGGTCTTCCCCAGTTGTCTCCCTGTTGAGTAGGGTGCTGGGGAAGGCATGACCACTCAGGCAAGCTTCACCTCTAGAAAACCTAGGCAAGCAATTGATTGGCTCCAAACTGGTAACATCCAAAGCTGCTTAATAATGCCTTCTATAACTGAAGGTGGTGCAGTGGATAGAGTGGAGGGCCTGGAGTCAGGAAGACTCATCCCTCTGAGTTCAAATCTAGCCTCAGACATTTATTAGTTGTGTAATCCTGGACAAGTCACTTCACCCTGTTTGTGTCAGTTTCCTCATCTGTAAAGTGAGCTGGGGAAGGAAATGATAAATTACTATAGTATCTCTGCCAAGAAAACCCCAAATGGAGCCACAAAGAATCGGACACAACTGAAATGACTCAACAACTACATAATTCTATCCTGACAAATGTTTCTTTAGAATTATAATTTTCCTATGGAAGAGTTAAGATCCACAGATATAGGAAGAGATGCCCATGTCTAAAGCATATACATACACATATGCATGTTTTTCTTTAGGTGAGAGGACATGAAGAGCCTGACAGTGAGCCTGAAGTAAGTCTAGCTAAAGGAGGCTTTAATCCTTCCCACAGTGGTCACATATACATATCATCCTTTGTTTCGTTGCTGTAGCTTTATCCCCCCTTGGGGTTATTACTGTCTACAGCATCATCTCTTTGCCTTATGGGTTACACAATGCCTTTAATCAAAAGGATACATTCTTTTTCTGACTATGCTATATTTAATTTCTTCCTTCTGCTACTGTGGTTTTCCAGTATTCCACGGTTTTGCTCTGTCATTTAAAATTGGTTAGTTAGTCAGACAATAGTGTTTATTGAATTTAATGCCCAATGTGTTTTCAGTACCCACACAGCTACAAATATAGCGTGTATATGTGTGTGTGTGTATATGCATGTGTGTGCCCATTGGGAGAATAGAAGGAAAGGGTTTATTGTAGAAAGAGAAGACTTGGTTCTTACTCTCAAAGAGCTTATGATCTAAGGAAACTGAATGCATATACATATGAAACCACCGAAGAATTTTTTTTTTACAAATAACTATAGTAATAAGCATCTATTAAGATAGTTTATATGTTATTAGGCTGATTTCCATAATATAACTGAGTACTTCATGGGAGTGAACTTAACCTTGTGAGGCAGTCTGGTAGTTTCTGTAAAGTGAACGTGTGTTCCTTAGAAGAAGGCCCTGGGTTGGCAGGATTTTAGGACCTAGAATGAGAGACTGAGTCTGTGGCTTCATTTAGAGGTGGGACAATAGCAAGGTATAGAAGGGAAGATGGAGCTAAAAGAGAAGGCTGGTGCAGTATTTCATGGGAGCAACACTAAGAAATTCTTTATTTTCTGTTATGCCTGGGTTTTTGAACACATCCTTAGGATGATGAGGTAGAATCTTAGAAAAAGCCCTGTATTAGAAATAAAGTGGGGATTGTTTTTGAAAACCCAGGACAGTATAAATTCTGGAAAAATCACTCCTTACTGTGTGGGGATGGTCCCAAGTGTTGCTATCCCTAGGAGGAGACAGAGAGATGCTTTTCCCAGCTCTCTTCAAGCTACATGTAACACTGGAAAAGGGGTATCAGGAAATGTCTGCTTCAGGGGATTTTCTCTGCGATATACTCTCTGCTATAAACTTAGCCAATGCCTCAGTACCCTTACCAAGCTCCAGTGACTCATCTAGGTCTTATCCTCTCTTTGCAAATACCCAAACTACTAGTTGGCTAGCCTACTAAATTCACCAGCAAAGAAGAACATTTTTTTCATGTTTCATCCACAGCTAACGCGCTCACATGCTGTCAGCATGACAGCTCAAAGCAGCCCAGCTACACCTGTTCCTTAGTTTCCTCCCACCTTAGCGCTGAATCTGAGGGCTCACACCACTAGCAATGGGGATAAAAGCTTTTCTTTCTTTTTTTTTGAAAGCTTTTCTAATAGTGATGTTAACCATGCTCTCCTCTACAAGAGGCAACTGATGGTGCAGTAGATAGAGCAATGGACCTTCGATCAGGAACATGTGAGTTAAAATCCTGCTTCAGACACTAGTTGTGTTACCCTGGGCAAGCCACTTAACTTTTGTCTATCTCAGTTGTCTCAACTGTAAAATGGGCATAACAGTAGCACTTACTTTCCAGGATTGTTATGAGGGTCAAATGAAATATCTGAAAAGTGCTTAATATAGTGCCTGGCAATAGATAGTGCCTGGCACTGAATAGATAGATGCTTGTTTGCTTCATTCTTCTAAGACCCCCCCCTTTCTCTTCCTGGGAGACAATGCAGAGGGGAGGTTGGTTTAACTGGATCTCTTTACATATATCTGGGGGGAAATAATTCATCTTGACAAGAGCATGATGGAGATCTTTCTATTCATTGGTATAACATGTGGTTGCCAATACCTTTCCAATTAGCTGTGGTTGATAGAGTGTCAGTTGTTCCAAATGACTGAAAGCCTATGCTCTAGATCAGGGGTGGGGAACCTTTGGCCTCAAGGTCACATGTGGTCTTCTATCTAGGTCCTCAAGTGTAGTAGCCCTTCGACTAAATCCAAACTTCACAGAACAAATTCCTTTAATAAAAGGGAAAAGGTAGAGTTCTTTCTAGGTCATGGGAATTTCTCCTCTGGAACTCAATGTACATTCTTCCCATGTTTGAGAGACTCACTTAGGTCTGTGGAAAATCTAAAAAGCCTAAAGATACAGAAATTGGCCAATCATTAAATCTAAAAATAACTAACATTTATATGATGATCTAAGATTTACAAAGTGCTTTCCCTACAAACACTGTGTGGTATGGAGTGTAAATGGTATCTGCATTTTATATTTTAAGAAGTGGTTTCTCAGAGAGCAGAGTTACTCAAGGTCACAGTCAGAACTCATAGGCAGAATCTGAACTGTCTAATTTCAGTGCTTTGATTTCCCTTCCTCCTCAACTATTTTTTTTTTTTTGCTTTTTGGAGGGCAATTGGGGTTAAGTAACTTGCCCAAGGTCACATGGCTAGGTTTTTGTTTGTGTGTGCGTTAAGTGTCTGAGGCTGGATCCAAAGTCAGGTCCTTCTGACTCCAGGGCCAACGCTCTACTCACTGCGCCACCTAGCCGCCCCACCTTCTCAACTATTCAGGGGGCATTTAACCAATTCAACACAGGAAACATTTATTAAGGGCCTCCTATATACCAGGCATTGTGCTAGTACTGGGGTTACAAAGATAAAAACAAAAAAGTCTCTGTCTAAGGGGCTTATGTTTGGGTCAGGACTAAGAATATGCAATATACATACATACATACATATATATATATGTATATATATGTGTGTGTGTGTGTGTGTGTGTGTGTGTGTGTGTGTGTGTATAACATATGCAAAGAAACTTGATGAGTCACTTGCAAACTGAGGTGGGAAGGGTGAGATCTGGAAAAATCTCCTTTATGAGATGGAATCTGAATTGAGTTTTGGAGACAGGACTGAGAAAGGAATTTTCCCAATCTAGGCATGAAGAATCAAGGGAGACAGTTCAAAGGCATGTACTTGGAAAATGGAATTTTGTGACTATCAACAGCAAGTAGGGTTGTTTTACTGGGACATAGAATGTGTAAGGGAGAGTAATGTGTAATTAGCCTGGAAAGATGGGCTGGAGCAATATTATACTTTAAATTCCATACTGAGGAGTTTATACTTTATCTTGGGGACAAAGGGGAGCCAATGAAGCTTCTTGAGTAGGGAATGACATGGTCAGAGATTCAGAGAGAACAATTAGGAAGCTACTTTCATAGTCCAGGAGAGATGTGATAAGGACCTCACTAGTGGTGAGATAGGGTGATGGCTCTATGAGCAGAAATAAGGGGATGAGTTGGAATTGATAAGACTTGGCAACTGACTTGAATATGGAGCATAAGTGAGTGAAGAAGTGAGGATGACTTCTAGGTTATTAACTCCAATGGCTGAGAAAATGGTGGTACTGTCAACACAGAGAAGTTAGGAAGAGGGTTGGGTTTTGGGGAAAAGATAATGAGTTCAGTAATTCTACTTCTCAAACACTACTTTAATAGCAATGCATTGAGGTTTACCTGTACAGGTTCAGCTGCCTTCTCTCCTTACCTTGTTACTCAGTGTCACCATTATCACTGGCCAAGGTGCTGACCACTTTTCTTATACAGTAATAACTCTTCATGCCATATTACTTGCCAGTCATGAGTTGGAGCCAGCTATTTGAGTTCTTCAGAACAGAGATCTCCACAGTAGTATAGTGTATAGTATAGTATAGTATAGTATAGTATAGTATAGTATAGTATAGTATAGTATAGTATAGTTTTCTAGTAAAGGAATTATGAACTCCTTCTTCCCTGCAACTTAAACCAGGGCTATGATACCACAAGGGCCCCTTAGAGGAGATTCAAGTAGAAGAACCTATAGATGTAGGCTGATCATTGTAGGCTTCATTGAATTTTGAAGTTAGGAACTTAGATTGGCAGGTAAATGTGGGAAGACTGAAGTAAATCATTCTTCTCTGGAGTTAAGAATAACGTACTGAATATTAGATGTATGAAAGTGGAAATTATGTGGAAGAGATACTAAAAATCATCTGGGTCACAGCATGACTAAAGAACTAGTCAAGAGTCAATAAACATTTATTAAATACCTGCTATGTGGCAGGCTCTATGCTAAGAGCTGGGGATACAAATAAGCAAAAGAGAGGTAGTCCTTGCCCTCAAAGAGTTTATAATCTAACGAGGGAAGACAATATACAAAAGGAATCTGTAAAGGTGAGGGAAGCTCCAGACGGTACCCAGTCATTGGATGTTTGTGGAGTCAAAAACAAATAGAGCAGCTGTTAGGAAAAGAAGAACTACTATGATTAAGAAATGAAAAAGCAGAACAGGTACCTCTGTTCATAATTCTAGAGAATACATGTTTCCTGACAGAAGGAAAAGGATTGAATTCTCTATAGGTGTTTCTCACTTTAGCCTTAAGATGGAATGACAAAATTTCAAAGTGAGGAGGGGTAAGATGGGGGGAATCTTAGGAAAACATCTTGTCTGATCCTTTCATTCTTCGGATCAGTTAACCAAGGCCTAGAAAATTGTAGGGATTTGCCCAAGGGGACCCAGTTTGTGGCAAAGTCAAATCTTCTGATTTCATATCCAATGAGTTATGTATAAGTAATACTAACTTATATACACTTTAAAAAAATGGAATAAATTAAGCCACCTTGTTTTATTTTGATTTAAGGATTATTCTATTCTAAGCATTTATGCCTACAAATATAACCAAAAATGAACTGAGCTATTCCAAGAGGCTGAAAATCTCTAACACAAACTAGTTTAGAATTACAGTTATGGCATTCTTAGGCAAAAGACAAAATTCTGCATTGTGATAAAACAGTTACAATGCTCAGGCTAGTAGGTAGTAGCACACGTAGTAGGGCAGGGATTATCAATTAACATTTTACTTAACCAACAGAACAAAAATCACTTAATTTTCAGCACACCCCTGGAGAATCATTTTCCTAAAACCATTCAGCCCCTCTGACCATTCTCTTTAAGAATTTTCTTTTTCAAGTAAGTCAAAGGTAAACTCAAGAGGTATTTCCATTAACTGACATAATAAAAGTAACTTCCTCCTTTTTTTCTTCCTTAGTCTGAAAATTACCCTAATCTGGTTAAGGTGGATCAAACAAGGGCCCCTTAGCCTTTTCTGGTCACCTTCCTAATTACTTCAGTCAGGAGTCTTTTCTTGGCTGGTCTGGTAAAAAGGGAGAAGGATTCTGTTTTGGAATGGATAAAGAAAGGATGATAATGTTTCTTTCTGATATTAGCACACAGACTTTAGATCATTATAATTTTAAATGTGTTTCTTAAAATTTCTAAAATGGGGAGCAAGAGGACTTTAAAGTCTGTTTCTACAGAATGGCCCCTAATGTAAGCTCATTGGGAGAAGTGGGGAATGCCTATTTAATTTTTGTTTTTGGGTTTCCAGACCTAGCATAGTGTTTGACCCAAGATGCTTAATGTATCTTTCAACTGAATTTAACCTTTGTAAAATGAAGAGTGTAAAATAATGTGCTAGACTTTGGGAGTAGATGGAAGGTAAGACTCTAGTCATGACCGACATGAAGCTTACATCCTAGGACAGAGATTCATTCAGTCTATTTGATAAGCATGTATCCATCAAATATGTGCCACAAACTATACTAGGCTGTTGGGCACATAAAAATATGTCTTTGCCTTCAAAGGGCTTGCATTCTATTGAGAAAACAACATGCATATTATGTGAAGAAGACAACAGAGTATGAGGTAGGGAGTAATGTATAACAAAGCTGAAAAGTTGGATTGGGGCCAGGTTGCAAGGAACTTTAAAAGCCAAGCAAAGTTTATATCTGCTTCTAAAGGCAATAGGGACACACTGGAGTTTACTGAGTCAGGCAGTAACATGGTTAGAACTGCCCATTTGAAAAATAATTTTAGATTGGATTGGTAGGGAGACCAATTCAGAGATTATTTCAATTGTCCAAGTGAGATGATGAGGACTTGAACTCAGCCATGTGGGCAGAAAAATGGGATTTGATTCAAGAGGACTTGTGGAAGCAGAATCAATAGGATCTGGAAGATGATTCAGATATGGGAGGAAAGGGAGAGTAAAGAGTTGAGGATGACTGAGATTTAGAAGCTGAGTGATTAAAAATATGGTGGTGCTTTCAACGAATAGAGAAGTCACAAAGAGAGGAGGTGAATTTGAGATGCCTATGGGATACCCAGTTGGAAACACCTAATAGGCAGTTAGAGGTGCAAGACTTGAGTATATGAGGGAGACTTGGGGCTTTATCTGGGATAGATCTTCATGGAGGTGACAGCTGAATGTATATTGAACTGATGAATTCACTAAGAAAAATACAGACAAAATGGAGAGGGTGCAAGACAGAGCCCTCAGAAACATCCATGATAGGAAGTGGGACAAGGATAATGAGCCATCAAAAGAGACTGAAGTGCAACAAGGCTGGTAGAAGAATCAAGATAGAGAACCATGTTACAAAAACCCAGCCAGGAAAGTGATTCTAGAAAAGTGGGAAGGGGTTGACAGAATTAAATGCTGCAGAGAAATCAAGATGGTTAAGGACTAAAAAAAGGCCACACAATCTGGCACTTAATAGATCATTGGTCATTTGATGAGAGATGAAATTGGAAAACAAATTACAAGAAGGATGAGAAGAGTGAAGAGAGTAAATGGAGGAGGAATGTTTGGACAATATCCGGATAATCAGAATATACACGGTATTATATTAGTGCAACACTGAGGTGCTAAAACAAGGGTTGTATGTGGTCTGAAATGGAAGGCTTTTACCTTGAGAGGCCATATTGAATATAGGAATGACTGCAAGTCACTAGACCTGGACTTAAATCCTCTCTCATTTACTTACTACTTCTGTGATCTCAGAATGTTTTTGTCATCAGTTTCCTAGTCTGTCAAGCTTGCATGATACTTGTGCTCCCTGTGTAAGCTCTAAAGGGTTACATAAATATGAGTTATTACTTCACAGATTTAGAGTTATAGAATTTTAGAGGAGATCTAGTCCAATATCTTCACTTTATAGATGAGGAAACTGAGGGCTATAGCATAGGGCTTATGTGGCCTATCCAAGGTCGCACAGGTAGTAGGGCAGGTACTATCTTTTGATTCTTTTTGTATCCCCAGAATTTAGCACAATACCTGGGACAAAGTAGATGCTTAATAAATATTTATTGAATTAAATATAGTTATAGTTACATAGTATATGTAGTATACACTATATACTTATTTATATTTATAGTTAATAAGCTATTTACTATTATTTATTATATATGATGTAAAAGAATATATAGTATATATACTCTATATATACACATATGCATATACAGTATATTAATATATATTATATATAGTATGTAAGCACATACTATGTCTATATGTACTATACATACCACACATATTAAATATATACAATTTATACTTATAAACACAAGAAAACATATATACTACATACATACATACACTATATAAATGATAAATTATAAATATAAAGTAGATACTATAAAGACTAAATAAATAATACTAAAATATACAGTATACCATATAGTATAATTACATAGTATATAGTTATTTATAGTATATTCTATGCTTATACATAGTATACATACATATACTATAACTATATACAGTATATACTCTACAATACATAATACTATAGTATATAGTATAGTCTATATTAATATAGTATATGTTACAAACATATAAACAATAGTAAATGGTCAAGTAATTTATTAAGTATACGAAAATGCATCTAGTACCATTGGTCCCCAGACACTGAAAATGTAAATCATCATCTAAAAAAGTTTTCTACGTCATCCAATTTATAAAGGGAACAACAGCATCTTGCCAAGCCAATCCAACTGGCTAGAGGGAGAGTGACAGACACCCCAGCAATGGAAACACTAAGGTCGGGGTTGCCCCACCCAGTGCAGACCACACTCTACCTGAGCTAGTAAGGGAGGGAGGTGCCGGACTGGATGCTCCACCTGTCTCCAGGCTCCCATTGGTCAGACGCCAGGTGCGGGGGAGCGGCGGGAAGAGAGGAGGAGGGGCCACACCAAGAGCGATCTCGGGCCGCGCCCGGGTCAGCGCATGCGCACGGGGGCCTCCCACGGGTTAGCGGACATAACCGGTTTTAGCGTACTCGGTCTCCTCCCCTCAGAGAGTCCCGACTTTTCGCAGTCCTTCCGCCAGCAGCGCTCAGTAGGGGACCATGGCTGATCCTCGTGTGAGGCAGATCAAGATCAAAACAGGCGTAGTGAAACGGTAAGTGCCGACATCTTCCTTACTGCTTTGGTCACGGCTGGGGCCGGCTTGGCTCAGGGGAGGCCGAGGAGGCTGGGCCTGCGCCCCTAGTCTCGGGACATCTTAGCTGCCCTGTGGGCACCGGGGGGGCGGGGACGGGTCCGGGGGATGGGATGGAGGCTCGCGCCGCACCCCTTCCCTTCCCGCCCCTCCGCTCCCGCGAGTGCCGAGCCCCAGGCATGAGGCCCGGGCGGGGCCGACCGGCCGAGCGCGAGCCCGAGGAGCGCCTCGGGGCCGGGGCCCGGGAGGGGGACGCACAGCCCCCTCCCCTGGAAATGATCAGCCCCCTCCCCGCTTCGGCACCCCGCTGGGGGGGCGGGGCTATCGAAGCCTGGATCGCGCCTCTTCCGCCAGCTGGGCAGGTTGGGGCCTGCACATGGCTTATGTTTTTGAACTTGGCAGAAAGTTCTGCCGAGGGGGTGGCCCCTCCTGGAATTTTAGGGTGCCTGCTAACTTGCGTCCGCCGCCGTTCTGAGATGGTCTTGAGGAAGTCTAAGGAGCGCACAGCCCTAGGACTGGATTTATGGCCGCCTCCTGTTGCCCCCAGCCCAGCACCCCTCTGTTCTGGAGCCTGGAGGAGTTGGGGGTAACTTCCAAACCGTCTCCCAAACTCGTTTTTTTTTTTTTCTTTCGACTACACTTCCACCTGCCAAATCTACTTTTAGGTACAGTGTTCTTCCCCGCTGTGCTGTGGGAAGGTTTTTTAAATAGCAGCCAAAGGAAAGTGAATTTTGTTTTGGTAGAATCCTGTTACGGGGTTCCAAACTATTAATAAGGTCATTAATTTAATTGTGCGCTTTAAGATAAAGCAGTTGTGGAAAAAGTCAGGGGTTCTGAAGCATGATCTGTTAAATCACAATCTATCCCTCATCATTGGCAAGGAAGGGAAATCATTGTGGCATCAGCATTGCTACTTGTGCTGGCAACCTTTTGCCAACTCACTTCTTAGCAGAAGAGGCATTGCAAGGAAAGAAGAGAAAAAAATGTAAATCCATTAATTTAAGCTGTAATTGCTCTGTTTTACCACACCTTTACTCGAACTGTTTGAATTCTTGGAAGCAACAAGAGGCTTCATCTATCCAGGTTCATAAGTAGTGTTTTCCATTTTGAGATAGAATTCTTGATTTACACAAATATTGATTTTTGTAATGATAAATTATGTGACTTGTGTTCCTTTATGGTCATTTGTTGTTCTTCATCCCAAAGAGGATCCACGTTGGGATCACAGTAATGATCTGTGGTTGATCAGACTGGTATAATCCAGGAACTTTGAACCATTGGAAAGAAAGACACCATATAAAATTGATCAAATAATAAGTTTTAGGGATTGGTGCCCAACATGTATTTATATTGAAATTAAGAGTAGGGAGGATATTTTTAGCCCAATACTATAAAACTTTTTTAGTATAAGATAGATTAAAAATACTCAGAAGTAATAATAGTAGTCTCAGTCAATCGGTGAAACAAGTGTTTAAGGAACATGCCAAATACTATGCTAGGATGGTGGTACAAAGACAAAAATGAAACAGTTCCTGCCTTTGAGGACTTTATGTTATGTTCAGTTTAGATGTGTCCAACCCTGCACCTTTAATCACTGAGGGTTTGCTGAGGGTAAGCTCCTCTTCTAGGAGCTTACAATCTAATGGGGGAGACAACATGCAAACAAATACATACAGAGCAAACTATACATAGGATAAATAGGAAATAATTAAGAGAGGGAAGGCACTAGAATTAAAAAGAGTAGGGGAAGGCTCCCATTAAAAGAAATGATTTTATAAAGATGAGATTGAAAGGAAGCTAGGGAGGTCAGTAGGCAGAGTGGAGGAGATAAAAAGAGTAACCTAGTCATTGGGGACAGCCAGAGAAAATGACTGGAACTGAGATGAGTGTCATGTTTGTGGAACGTCCAGGAGGCCAGTGCCACTGAATTGAAGACTATGTGTGGGGAATAAGCCCCAGGGGAAACCTGGAAAGGTAGGAGCGGGGCTGGGTTATGAAGGAGCTTTGAGCACCAACTGGATGTTGTGTTTGATCCTGGAAAAGATAAAGGAATCACTGAAGTTTACTGGGGTAAGGGGGAAGAGGACACATGATTAAAATCACTGCTATTCCTGGGGCTTTTGGCCTCAGGGTCCAGGGTTGTCTCCATCAGGGTTTGAAGGAAATGGTAGTCTACTTGGTGACAGCAGTTTGACTTGCCCTAAAGCTTCAGATTCCTGTCTCTCCCTCAGGATGCCTTGTTGCTTCAGTCATTCTGGTGTGGCTGCCCTGTGGGTGACTCTTGGTGATGAAGACTGGTTCCATTTCCAACAGGGTTTGCTTCCTGGGAACTGTGGGTTCTGGGCTGGAAGCAGGGCCAGTCGTCTAAGGGTACTATTATAATTCCTGACTTGACCTCTGAGCTATGTGCTATTATTATTTCCATTTTGCAAAAGAAGAAATTGAGGCTAAGTGAGCTTAAGGGACTTGCTTCATGTTGTTTGACCGTTGTTCTTGAAGAGGACTGTGACACTGTGGGGGTGTCTTAGGTGGGAATTTGATTTCAGGTCTTCCTGACTCCCAAGTCCAGCACTATCCACTAGATGCCTCTCTCCTTACATTGCTCAGTAGGGGTGGCAAAAAAGGAAAAAAAAACAACCCACCTCCTAACCAAGATGAATGGATGCAGACACATACATGGGCAGCAGTACACTCTTGAAAATTTAAAGCCATATAAGATAAAAGTCACATGGCTAATTCATATATTGAAATGTCTTGCACCTATTAGGTGGATCAGCACAAAAGTATAATAGGCTAGAATAAAGAAAGGATTCTGGTGCAGAGGATCCCTCATGGGGAAACTCATTCTACTTTTGGACATTTCTGATTAATAGGGAATTTTTAGGGAGATTTTCCCCTTACAACATTAAATACACTTCTTGATAGCTTCTTACTTTTACTCGATGAGGCCAAGCAGAATAAGTCAAATTATTTTTTCCATAAGCTAGTCATTCAAATACTTCAAATACAAAGTTCATCAATGAGAACCCTCATGTCTTACTTGGACTGAAGAAACCCATTTCCTCTCACCAAAGAGAACTTATCATTCTGGTCATTGTCCTTTGAAGGTGCTCCAAAATCAATGGACATTTATTAAATGTTTACTCTGTACAAAGTACAGTGTTAAATATTCAGTGAGATACCGATATGGAAGGAAACATGGTTAAAGCTCTTGTAGTATACTGCTTAATAAGACCGCTATAGCTTATATAAACTCTTGGGTCCTTGTCCCAACTCCTACTATCATTGTCCAATTAACTCCCCAGAGGCTACACTGGCTCCTCAGGCTTCTAGGGATTACCCTAATGAGTTCTGGTGTTTTCCCTAATGTCATTAGTGGAGGTCTTGTTTTGGTATGCTCTCTCTAATTTTTATATTATATATGTGTATATATATGTATATATATATGCATATATAACCATATTTCACTGAGCTGGAGTCAAACTGTCCCCAATACCACCCTTGTCTCTGGGAAGAGTGGGCTCAAACTTAATCAGTTGCTGCAAAGCATTTGTGCCAAATTCACTTCTGAATGTGGCATATCTGATGAATGAAGACTGTCTCTTGTCCAGTGGTTTCAAATTCCCATTTCATTTTCATTTAGAAATTTATAGAATCTATTCCTAGTATTACTATCTAAATATTTTTCTCCAGCAAGAGTTGCTAATCTCATTACATAGCCACCTGAACAAAAAGTGCAAGAGGACTGAATAATAGGGCTCAGAACTGAACCTAGGGATGTTCGGGGCATAGAGAGGGTTGAAATCTTTGTTCTGGTCTAATTTCCTCATTTTTACAGAAAAGGAAATTGAGGCCTAGGGAGGTGAAGTGACTTGCCCAGAGTCACACAGCTAGTTAGTAGAAGAACAGGAATTATAACTCTGTTCCCTCAATTCTGATGGCTTTTGCTATATTAAGAGGACAACAGTTAAACTGGAGTACCAGGCAGCTGTCTTTTTCTTTTTTTTTTTTAAGCTTGATAGTCTCATAGTCCTATTCCCTTCAGACTTCATTTGGACTGTTGTATTCAGTTCTGGGGACCATGGCTTAAAAAGGAGATTAATAAACTGGAGAGTATCTAGAGGACACTCAACTAGGATGATGAAGGACTTTCAGTTCATGTCATATGAGCATCAGTAGAAGAAAGTGAACAAAAGAGAGCTGAAGGAAAGAAGATTCTGGGGACATGAGAGCTTATTTCAAGTATTTGGAAGACTGTTATGTGGAGGGGGGATAAGATTTGTTTTGTTTGGCCCCAGAGAACCAGAAACAATGGGTGGAAGTTGCAAAGAGGCAAAAGTTGCAAAGACTTCTTATAAGAGTGGTCTAAATTTGGAATAAGCTTCCTAGAGAGGTGAGGATGATGGCTTCCCCTCCTTAGATATTTTAAAGAAGTGACTGAATGACCTTTGTTGAATATGTTATAATGGAGATTTCTTCTGCTTATGGGGTTGGACTGGATGTCTACTGAGGTTCCTTCCAACTTTGAAATTTTGTGATTTTCATTCTATGATTCCTTTGATTAGTGTTACATAGATTGTTGTTCAGTAGTTTCTAAATTTTCATGACTCCGTACTCCGTTTGGGGTTTTCTTGGCAGATGTTGGAGGGGTTTGCCATTTCCTTCTCCAACTCATTTTACAGATAAGGAAACTGAGACAAAGAGTTAGTGACTCCTCAGGGTCACACAGCTACTAGCTACTAGTAAGTATCCGAGGACAGATATGAACTCAGGAAGATGAATCTTCCTGACCCCAGGCCCAGCACTCTATCCACTATACCACCTAGCTAGATATAGTGTTTCAAATAGCATGTGATCCAAAGTTAGCCGTTTTCAATGATGGTGATTTTTTGATGTGATTTATTTTGGTGATTTATAACATCTAAAAATTACCTCTATACTTTTTTTTTTGGTAAAAACATATTATAACAGGAGTTTTCCTCCCCCAGTTTCATCCATGTTAGTTTCTAGTGTGTATGAAAATAAAATTTACTTGTGTGTTTCACCAGATGATTCCTGAAATACCTAGGTAATTTGATTATAGATACATTATTTGGTTATGCTATCATACCTGGAAATATTCTGTGAGTTTTGTGGTAATACATGCCTCTTGAAAAGCAAGTTGTCTTCTGGCAGCTGCCTTCTGAGCTGCTTAGCTTGTTTAGTGGAAGTCCTCTAACTCCGATATATTGTTATAGCTGTCATAGCTTATTAGTCGTTGTAGCTTACTTCTTCAAGGAGTCTTTGTAACTTGTTACTTTCTTTGTAGGAGAACTATATACAGTTACAAAAGCCGTATCTTGCCCATGTTAAACTTTTAAATAACAGTGTACAATATTATTGTAAGTTATAAATAGCTTTTTCCTTCTACAACTGTGTTATGTAGCACATTTTACATATATATTTTTATATAAGCTATATAATAAAGGAAAATTGTTGTGTTGGAATGGGAAGATTTGGAGTCGAGAAGACATATGTTCAAATCCAGGCTGTAACACTAGCTCTCTGACCTAGGACAAATCACAGCTTTTTGGAGTCTTGATTTCCTTGTCTGTAAGATGAGGATATTGGTCTAGATGATTTCTAAGTTCCCTTTCATGTTTCAAATATATGATCCTGTAATAGAAAAGAATTTGCTCCAGGAGAGAAGAAGAATATGGATTTATGCTAATTGTTGATATGCAGTTTTGAATAAACTATTCATATCTATAGGTCTCTGAAGTAGGAGTATTTTCTGAAAATAAATGGTTTATTAGTTATGTGATCACTGTATGGTTGTGGGAAAATGCATGGTAAGGAAAAATGCACCCATTTAGTTAATAACAAAAGATTGCTTAATCACTTTGAAAGCAACTTATTTTACAGTGAAGCCTGCTGAAATGTTCTACTGGTGAATAAATTAAAAATAACTTTCTTAAAAATATCTTTACATAGCCATTTTGTATTGCTAATGAAAAAAATCTAATGTTAACATCGAGTGTTAGGGCATGTGAAAATATCGCTGACATTGGCCCATAGTTTGCCTCTGATTAAATGAAAGTGACATCAGTAGATTAGAATGAGACTAAGACAATTCACACTGCAATTGTGTTAGTTTAACTTTAACAATCTTTTAACACTCTTGTTTAAATGTAGCTGACATACCATAATTACAAATCTACAAGGCTTGATTATAGAATTTTACATCATGAACCTATGGGGAAATTGTATTGATTTTTGTACAGCAAACCTTTCAGAAACCACCTTTCCCAAACTGAGGCATCTTCCCAAGTTTGTTTATACCTTTACCTCTGCTGTATAGCTCATGTTCTAAGGATGAATGTGGCATATGTAGCATTTAGTGTAGGGTTTTCCTTCAAAAATATTTACTAAAATACCAATGTAAATTTAAAAACTTATTTTAATAAAAATGTGTACAGTTTCCACATTATTAATCAAATATGTACCACATTTCCCCCCAAAATAGAAAATATGGCATAATTCAACTTGATAATCTCTGAGGTCTCTTCAAGCTCTTAATTAGTGACCTGAAGTAATCAGCTGTGCAAGTAATTTTTTCTCTGTCTTTATTTCTTCACTTGTCCCTCACACCCTTTTTTGAAGTTAGATGTAAATGTGGTAGATAGCATCTTTTCAGAGTTGAGGACATAGCCCTGTGGCTTGCTCTCCTCTTTGCTGTGGGATGGTGTCCTTAAGGTGTCCATTTTCCCACTTTTGAAAATTGGCTTGGTATTTTTGAAATATGAGTAATTTATTTATGAGTGCTTCGTCAAAATGGAGGTCTAAAGCACTATTACTCTGAAGCAGAGTAATTATATCAATTTTTTACGAGCTCCTTGTCAACAATTAGTTGGTAGAAGAATAATTGCTGAGTTATAAATGATAGGTGTCTATCTTCAAAGAGAGGAGTCTTAAGGTTTGTTCATGAATGTGCACTTTCTTAGTACCTTTTAAAATTTTGGACATGGAAATTGAAATTTGCCTCTTTATCGATTTGTTATTGCTTTTTTTTGGTCAGAAAAGCAGTAGCACTTTAATAATCCTGAATTCTCAGGTAATGATAATCTTAAATATTCAGTACATAAGAGCAGATTAAGTCAGATTAGTGGGCCGTCCAGTTCAGTATTTCATCCATGACAGTAGCAACAAGAAACATTTTCCCTATGTGAAATAGTCCTTAGGGGTTAGTGATATACTGTTGAATGTTCCCAGTAACCTGTTGTGGATTTAGCATTGGTGAAATTACATAGTACCTCGGGTATTCAGAGGTCACTAAAGGATAACCTTACCTCTCTGAGTCATAGCTATAAATAAGGGAATACGTAAAAAAGACCTCCAGAAGAAGTTGAGATGTTAAATAAGCATTGTACACTACAGCTCATGTACTCAGCATATTTTTGCACAGTTTTTACAACCTAGGTTGTCTGTTTTTGCAGTTCAACAAATATTAGAAGCAGTTATTATCAGGGGTGGGCTTGGAGACTGAGTGCAGATAGATTGTGTGAAGAAGAAGGGAGATACAGGAAGAGCTTTTTAGAAACCTATATGCTGATTACTACAAAGAATAAGAAGTGACAGTTGTTAGTCTGGCAGTGAAAAACATTTTAAAAGAATGCAAAATAATTAAAAAGTCTTAATAGGTTGGTTCCAAGAGAACTCTATGGCTACTTCTTAGGGTTATTAACAAATCAGTACAAAAATGGATATTTATAATGATGATCCTAAATCATCAAGGTATTTAATGCTGTTGAAGGAATGAAGGATGGCTTTTTTTGAACATTGGAGAGACATAAAAGTTGTCTTGCCATCCTGGAGTGGTAGCAGATTTGTTTTTATTTCCAAATACAATAATTTTCTTGCTAATTATATCCAATACACTCTATTTAAGAAAGCACAGTAGTATGTAATATACTTTAGAAGAATTTCTATCATCTTATGAAAAGTTAAGGTGTTTCTAAAGGTTAACATAAAATTAAGTTATTTAGAAAACTCATTTACAGGGAATAGCCCTGGCTAAATGAGGCATTGCATACAAATTATTTTTGAGTCAGTCTGAACAACTTTGTGGGGGTAATGAGTTGCCTATATTACTAAAAAAAAATTTGTTCTTGCACGTATAACCTGTATCTAATTGCTTGCCTTCTCAGTGGGTGGGAATGGAGGAAGGGGGAGAATTTAGAACTCAAAGTTTTAAAAACGAATGTTAAAAATTGTTTTTTACATGTAACTGGGAAAAAATAAAAAGCTAAAAAAATTTTTTTTAATTGTTCTTAAGTTACTTGTTTTAAGAGGTTTTCTTTCCCCTTAGTTTAAATATATTTGATTTGGTGGAATTTTGATGGAAATCATGTTCACAAAACACATATATCCATATGCTTAATGAATTTACTGATTTTGATCATGTTACTTATCAATTTTCCTCTAATATAAACCTATATTGATGAAATTGTGAAATATTATTAATATTACTATTATTTCTAATATCTTTTCTATGGGGAAACTGTTCTGGATCTTAACTTTCTTATAAATGATTTTCTAAAATACAGTATGTTTCTAAATTGGGAATTATTTACATACTGGACATAATTTAAATTTTTTTTATTCTTTAGTCATTATCAAATTATATCACCTTAGTATAGTAGATAAATAGATGATTTAGGACTTAGGAAGCCACAAACACTGGCTCTCTGAGGGTGGGCAAAGCACTTAATCTTTGAGTGCCCCAGGCAACAACACTGTAAGTTGCAGAAAAGGTGCCGATCTGTCTAGGGAGAGAAGGTTCCTTCCCAGGAGCTTATATTGAATGTATACGCCTATGGCCTATGACTGTTTTAGATGCAGAGTACTAAGCTGGTACGATGATGGTTCCACTTGGTTCCTGCTTGCAGAGAGTTTGGGGCAGCTATGTTTATGAATATCAAAGAGTAATCTACATTTGCAGCCTCTACTTAGTTTCTGCTTCTACCACACTACTAATACTGTATATGTGAAAGTGGTTAGTGCTAATTTTCAAATCAGTAGCTTTTTATTAAGATTCATCTTTATAAACTCTGCTTTACTTTAATATCCTCTTGACTTCTCTGATACTGCACCCTCCTTGGTCTTTTCCTATTGTTTTATGTTCTTTTTTTTCCCCTATTTTTTTTGGTTGTTTGTTTTGTTTTCCTCCTGTCAATAAGTTCTGGCCTTAGTCTTGTGTTCTTTTCCCTATGTATTCCCTCCCTTAATCATCTGATGTGCTTCCTTAGTTGTAACTCTCACTTCTGTTAAGGTAATTACCATCTACATCATAGTGTCATAGATTTAAAGCTGGAATACATTTTAGAGGTCATCCGGTCCAGTCCTCTTTATAGATGAGAAAACTGAGACTGGAGAGGTTAAGTGAAGTGTCCAAGGTTACACAAATGTACTAGATGTCAAAAGTTGAGGTTTAAAACCTGGTGTTCTTTCCATTTTATCACACTCAGACCTAACTTCAAAGGCCGGGTCACAGAATGTTAGAAGGGATCTTAGAGACTGTCTCAACCTCTTCATTTTACAGACACGGAAGGTTAAGGCTGGGGAAGTAAAGTTACTTTTCCATTGTGATCAGTAGTTCCACACTTTTCTCTGCTAGAATCCTATAATTGGGTCTTCTGGGACAGAAAACTGAAAATGGGGTTCAAGATTGAGCTTATTATTTTCACCCTGCCCTAGCACCAGCTTCTCTTTCTCATAAGCCTTTTTTTGTTGTTGAAAACATGATTCTCCTAGACACCTTGGAGTCATTGGAGTCACCCCATATATAGTTAGTTACCACACCCTGACAATTTTCAGAAATTTCTCTTGTATTTGCCCTCTACTCCATTATCATTACTGCTGTTACAGTTCAAGCTCTAATTACCTCTTGTCTAGACTGGTAGTTTCCTTTTTAGTTTCTCTCAGACCTGCAGGTTCTATCAGCACAGCTCTATCTACTACATTGCTGCCAGGTTAAGTCTTTTCTAAGGTAAAGCTTTGAATATTCTCCTCCACCTCTTCTCCCTTCCCAGCAACCCCAAAACAACATTCTTTAGTGATCTCTTGAATTTGCAATTGCTTTGCAGCCAGAAACAATAATTTACATTTCTTTCTCTGTATTGAATAAAACAATATTGTTTATGTGGCCCCTTATTCTTTGTGTTTTCACGATAACTTTTTGGACTGAAAAAAATGGGGGAAATGTAGGAATGGTCATGTGGCTTTGTATTTTTATTACTGTAAAAGTGCTTCATTCATCTGTGGAAATCATAAAGAAGAATATGTTAATTAGGTTTACAATCATTTGAACATTTATTTTGCATCTATCATGTTCTAGATAGTAGGGATATAAAGACAACATGGACATAGTCACTGTCCTCGTGGAATTTATATTCTAATAAAGGAGATAGCATGTATGTATATACAATATATAAAACTCATACAAAGTAACCTTGGATGGAAGAGCTTTAGCAGCTTCGAGGACCAGGAAAGTCTTCATGTAGGCAAGTAGTGCTATATTTGAGTTTAAGGAAGTCAGGGATTTAAAGAGGAGGTCAAGAGGGAGATTTCTAAGGAAATTTAAAGGACTTTCACAGCTTTGTAGTTCTGAAAGGATATGTATCTTCCAGTTAGGTTTTTAAATTTTTTTAAAATTTTTGTTGATTTTATTAATGTCTTTTTAAAGCATTATAACTGTCTTCCTATATTCCCTTCCCTTCTGACCCAGGACTCTCCCTTTTAACAATTAAAACAAAACCAGTCAGTATAACTATTGGTATATACCTGTCTGCCTTGTCTAGCCATCTGACTTGTGAATTATGTGTCGTACATTACATTTATTCTGAACTCAATTGCTGTTTTGTGTTCTTATTCACATTATTTTATATCTTCTTTTCTTGGTTCTGCTTACTTGGCATCAGCTCAGATAAGTCTGTTTCTCTAAATTTCTCATATGTAAAGTGTAGTAAAGCTGCATTGTATTCATATACCACAAATTGTTCATTCAGTTCCCATTATTTCCAGTTTTTTGCTATCGGAAAAGTGCTGTCATAAATATTGTGGTATTATATAGAACCCTCCTTTATTGTCTTTCACCTTCTTGGGACTTATGCTGGAGAGTTTAGTGACCTTTCTTGTATGATTCCAAATTGTTTTCCAGAATGGTTGGACTAATTCAGAGCTCCATCAAGAGTAACTTAGTGTCTGACTTCCCATAGCCCCCCCATTACTGATTATTCATGTCTTTAACAATTTGTTGGACATGAAAACAGAGTCATTTATTTTTTCATTTCTCATGTTATTTGTGATATATAACATTTTCCTCTATATTTACTGATAATTCTCATTTCTCTTCATTTTGGAGACTGTTTCACATGTATGTTTTTGGGGAATGGCCCTTGGGCAGTAGATGTTAAATGTTTTTGCATCTTGAAAGCTAGGTGGTGCAATAGAGCACAGCAATTGGACTTTGGAAGACCTTTGTTAGAATATTGCCTTGGACAGTTGCTTATAGTGTTCTCTTGAACAGGTCACTTAACTTTGCTGTACTTCAGCTTCCTCATCAGTAAATTGAGAATATTGGACATCTAAATCTAAGCTCTTATGATGACCAGAGGGTAAATAATGAATATGCTGAAAGCTACCTTTAGTTTTTTTTATGTAAGCAATTGTTTTGCATTCCATTCAGTATAAATAAGTCTCCTTTCATCTAACTTATATGAAGAAAGGAATGGCTCAGTTGCTTAGGAAGGTCACCTTGATTTCTGCCCATCTGAGCAAGGAGAAAAACTTCAATCTTCAAGGCTTATGAAAGAGGCTCCACCTTCCTTGCCAGGCTAGAGCTGAAATAGACTTCAAAAGACCAATGGAGCACCTATGCTAATGAGGGCTAATGGATACTTAAACTGATGAAAGTGAGTCAGACAACAACATTAACCCCCTACTGTGCTGTTTTAAACCATTAATAGACATCAGCCTTTTAAAGGGATAGCTTTTGATAAATAGGTGGACTCTTAAGGCCATTTCTCTGTGTGGCTTCGACAGTTTGGTGGTTTTTACTCAGTATCTGAATAATTGGAAACTGGTGTGGTTGCATTAAAAATTTGGATAATAATACTGTAGATTTAGAGCTAAAAGGTACCTTAAAAGTCATCTAGGAGTACTAAAGCAATTAAAATTAATTGTATTTGTGATTTTAATTGGTGTACAAAGATCATGTTGAATGTCTTTTTAACTAGACTTTTCCTATAGAGTTCTGTGGAAGAATTAAACATTGATACATTCATTGTACATCAACAGGATACTTCATTAATTAAATTTGTTAGGATTTGGGATGGGATTTTAACTGTTAGGACTAACCAATATCCATCTATTTTGTGTTTTTCACTTGGAAAACTTAATATATAAAGGTGATGATCCTCTTAGATTTTAAATATATGTTTTAGTTTGGTTCATAGTTAGACCTTTATGTAGAATTTTAGGTTGAACTAGTACTTAAATTTTCATTTCATATACTGTTTTTATAAGACTCAAAAGGGTTAATATACATACAGGTTTTCTTATATTTTATGCTTTCAAAGTAATCCTAAAATTAAAGCTCTTAATATAAGTTGGTATTGCTTTGAAGCTATTTACATTGAAGATGCTGATAGCGTGTTGTAGAGATTAGTATAAATCTTAAGATGTAATGGTACAGATAGTAAGTTACACTAAACAATGTATAAATTAATAAAGTGACAATTTGTTGCCTTGATAATGCTTTGAAGGAGAGATTTGATATATCATAAGTACTGGAGGCTGTGGAGTAGATAATGATTTTTTTCAGTGACCACAGGGAATTAATGATGCTTTGACACATTAAGTTTCTATTTCCTATTCTTATTTAGAAATAATGGAAAAATACAGCACTGTTTAGAAAGATATATCTGTATTTAGTTTATGGATTCATTATCATGTCTTAAAGTTAACTGCTGAAAATCTGATTTGGATATTTGATTATGCTCATTATTAAAAGGTAGTGAACAAGTATAAAGATGTTAATAGCACCTACAGGCATCCCTCACTTCACAGAATAGTTGTTTTATGTAAAATTAACTCCTATAAATAAAATTCTTTCTCTCCTCGACATAGTTTCTATGTATGAAATTAGAAATTAAAACCTTAGATGAAGAAGTTTAAGGTTGTAGCCATCTCTGGAGGATGCTAAGTGTTTTAGAGTAGCGGCTATTGCTAATTATGGGAAACTGTACTGCCTACTAGTAGTTTGTTTTTCTTTTGTGGTACTTCCTAGATCAGTGGTTCCCAGCCTGCTGAATCCCAGTCTTATGAGGAGTTTTTGCAAGGAATCTATGAATCCCACATGTCAAAAATGATCAGAATATGCAGCATCATTCAATATAATAAGTAAGCAAGTGTATCTTCTTTAAATCGAATAATCTCATTTTACTGTTTTCAGATGTATATAGATAATTGTGATTAATACAGATTTCATTAAAAAAATCTAGTTGAACTCTTACTACCTTGTCATATATTTTCTCTTAGTGCATATTAAGAGAATGACAATGTGAGTGAGAAATTTTTTTCTTTTTCTTTCTTAAGATATGTATTAAATAATATTTTATTTTCCCCAGTTACATGTAAAGACAATTTTTAAAGGTATTTTACAAATGCTTTATTAATTTCTGGTTTACATCATTCATTTCCGACAGATTTTGAGTTACAATTTTTCCCCATTTTTCCCCTACCCACCACCCCAGAATAGCAGTCCCTCAAGATATCCCCTCATCCAGTCTGTTCTCTCCCATGTCTTCTCCCATACCCACTTTGACTTTACCATTAGGGCCAGGTGAGTCTCTGTGCCCCAATGCGTGAACATTTTATCTCCCAATTACATGCAAAATAGTATTAATAATAGTATTTATATGTATTTGAGACATTTAATTTTAAAACCTCGAATTTCAGATCCATTCTCTTCTTCCATTGTCACCCATTCCCTGGGAAGATAAGCAATTCAGTATGTGTTGTACATGTATAGCTATGTAAAGCATTACCATAGTAGATACATTGTAAAAGGCTGCTTATAATTCCCTCCCACCCATCCCACCCCCCACCTGGTCCATTCCCTACTTTGATCCTGTCCCTCTTCAAAAGTGGGTACTTCCAACCACCCCTCCCCCCAGAATGCTCTCCCCTCCATTATCCCCTCTCTCATCCCCCTGCCCCCTACTTTCCAGCAGGGTGAGATATCCCATTTAGTATGTATGTCATTCTCTCCCTGAGCCAAATTCAATGAGAATAGGGTTTTGCCTTTTTGCCTGCCTGTTCTTCCCCTCCCCTTCCCCTTGCCTCTTCTACATGAGATAGTTTACCCTACCCTGTCTCTCCCCATTTCCTCTTGTCACTTTCCTCTCTCACCTTTGAACTTCACCCCTTGAGTATCATCCCTTCCCACCAAATTCAACCTGTGCCATCTATCCATGTATAACTATAAACATATATACACACATTCACATATGTCCATATACTCTTCTTCAATTATTTTCATAACGAGAAAGGTTTCATCAGACAGTTATTGTTTTTCCATGTAGGAATGTAAATAGTTCACCTTTGATAAGTTCCTTTTGATTTCCTTTCCCTGATTACCTTCTCAAGCATCTCTTGCTTCTTGTGTCTGAATGTCAAATTTTCTATTCAACTCTGGTTTTTCCCTCAAGAATGCTTGAAAGTCATTCCACTGAATGACCATAATTTCCCCTGAAACAGGATACTCAGTTTTGCTGGGTAGGTGACCCTTGGCTTCAATCCCAGCTCTTTTGCCCTCTGGAATATCATATTCCATGCCCTTCCATCCCTCAGTGTAGAAGCTGCCAGGTCCTGTGCTATTCTGATTATGTTTCCACAGTATTGGAATTGTTTCTTCCTGGCTGCTTGTAGTATTTTCTCCTTGATCTGGGAGTTCTGGGACCTGGCTATAATATTCCTAGGAGTTTTCTTTTTGGGATCCTCTTCAGGAGGTGATCTGTGGATTCTTTCAACCTCTATTTCCCCCTCTGGGTCTAAGACATCAGGGCAATTTTCCTTGAGAATTTCTTTAAGGATGATTTCTAGGTTCTTTCTTTGATCATGACTTTCAGGTAGTCCAATAATTTTTAAATTATCTCTCCTGGATCTATTTTCCAGGTCAGTGGTTTTTCCATGAGATATTTCACATTGCCTTCTATTCTTTCATTTGTTTGGATCTGTTTAACAGCATCTTGATTTCTCATAAAGTCATTAGCTTCCATTTGCTCCAGTCTAATTCTGAAGGAGTGATTCTCCTCAGTGAGCTTTTGAGATTCTTTTTCCATCTGACAAATTCGGCTTTTTAAGGCATTCTTCTCCTCATTGCCCTTTTGGGCCTCCTTTGCCATTTGAGTTAGTCAATTTTTTAGGGTGTTATTTTCCTCAGTCAGGCTGTTGACTCTCATTTCATACTTTTCCTGCATCCTTCTCATTTCTCTTCCCAATTTTTCCTCCACTTCTCTTATCTGCTTCTTAAGGTCCTCTGTGGCCTGTAACCCGTTCATATTTTCCTTTGGGGCTTTTGGAACAGGATTTCTGACTTCACAGTCCTCCTTCTGTTCCCTGCTTTGATTCTCTTTGCCCCCAAAATAGGAGTCTAATGTTGCATATTCTGTTTATTTTGTTTCCTTTGCCTAGGCATGTTGCCACTTAATTACTTGAATTTTGGGCTTGTTGCCACAGTATGGCCTGGCGCCAGACAGGAACTTTCATCCCGAACATTGGGGTCTTCACAACTTCCAGTTCTGGCAAGTTGGATGCCCACCCCAGACCTCCCCTCAGATCACAATCCAGATCCAAGCAGGTTAAAGCAAGAGTGATTAACCTCCAAGACTGATCACTGGATCTCCCTACAGTTCATAGGCCAGGAGCTGATGCTGCCACTGAAGCTGCAAAATGTCGAGTGTCTCCTCAGCGGCTTCTAGCCCCCAGGGGAGGAAGCCAACACATTCCCCAAATACTGGTCCCAAAGTCCATAGGGCACTAACCTCTTACTTTGTCCTAGGCATGTCTGTGTTGATAATTCTGGAATTGCCACAGCTGCTGGTGTTCTGGGGTGCCTCCAGCCAGCCACCTGGCGGCCAGGCCATCCTGGCGCTAAAACCATGGCTCGGCTCTCTGCCCTGGGCTGTTGCCTCCCAGAGCACTGTGCTGGCCCTCCCTGTAGGGCTGCTGGGCTGTCCTCATCTGGCAGTCAGCTTCTCTGTGTCGTTCTGTGGGTGCTGGGGCTCCAGAAGTTGTTCAGAGTCCCCTTTTACGTGGTTTGGAAGAGATCTGGTGGGAGAGCACCTTGGAAATGCTGTTTCTACTCCGCCATCTTGGCTCTGTCCCCTCGTAAAGACAATTTTTAACATTCTCTCTCCCTCTCTTACCTCACCCCTCCCTGAAACAGTAAGTGATTTGATATATTCAGGTTATATATATTCAGTCTTGTAAAATGTATCTCCAGTCATCTTTTCTTTTTTTGATGAATATCTAGCCACTGACTCAGTTGAATCTGGAGGAGAAAGTAAGGCTGGTGACCTTGTACAGCCCTCCCTCACCCAAATCAAAGTCAACTGCAAGTCAGTCATCATTTCTGATGTCATGGTCCTCTTTGAAAACAAAGGACAAACACAACTAACAATTACCATATTAGTCATGTTGTGAAAGAAGACGCAGACCCAAAGGAAAAAACACCCCCAAAAATACTGAAATGTGCTTTGTATATGCTTTCAGACTCCACAGTTTTTTCTTTAGAGGTGGATAGCATTTTTCATCATGAGTCCTTTGAATTGTTTTTTTGATCATTGTGTTACTTGAGAATAGCTAAGTTGTTCACAGTTGATCGTCAGTACAGTATTGCGTATAAGCACATACCAAAACTTGTTCAGCCATTCTCTCAATTGACGGGGTATCCCTCAATTTCTGATTCTTTGCCACTATAAAAAGAACTGCTATAGCTATTTTTGTACAAATAGGTCCTTTACCCTTTTTTTTTCCCATGTCTTTGGGAGATAGATTCTAATAATATTGCTGGATCAAAGGGTAGGCAATAGTTGATAGCTCTTGGGCATAGTTCTGAATTGCTGAGTGAGAAATTTTTTGATTTTATGTTGAGCAAGGAAAATTACATTTTGCAGGGCGAAATGATTTAAATTGAGTCTTCTTGATAAGTGATTTAAATAAATTTGACTTAATAGATGTGTGACCCTACTTAACCTGGTTTGCCTGTCAAATGAGCTGAGAAGGAAATGACAAACCACTCTAGTATCTTTGCTAAGAAAATCCTAAATAGGGTCATGAAGAGTTGGACATGAATGAACAACACTCTATTTTCACAGGTTTATGGTGAGCGTTAAATGAAATCATATAAGCTGATGTTATTATTGATAACTCGTTAAGCATACTTGACATAAAAAGCTATATTTAGAGAATAGATAAATTGTAAAAAGGGAATTATGTGCTTTACAGAAAGATTGCTCATGTTATAAAAAAAGGGACACAGAAAGAGAAGTTCCATTTATAATGTACATGGAATCTAATTGAAGGCATGTGATAATTCTACATAAATTAATTACTTATTTGGTGCCACACCAAATTACCGAAGTATTACTTTATAGATAGAAATAAAATTCCTATATACAGAGTAGAATATTTATGTCAGAACTTCTTATAGCAGGAAAGTACTAGAAACAGGGCAGATACCATTCAGTTGGAGACTAGCTAAATAGTTTGTGGTAGATGAATATAACATCTTGTTATTTATACTTCCATGTCACAACATTCTGTTATAATTGTTTTTTGGTGGGGTGATTTATGTTGTAGCAGTTATTGTATATGTTGTTTTCTTTGGTTTTGCTTATTTCACTTTGCATCAGTTCATATGTTTACATGCTTCTTTGTATTGTGTTTTTCATCCTGTATAACATAGCAGTATTCTCTTGGATTCATTTATAATTTGTTTAGCTTATTCCTTTATCAATTTAAAGAAACTATGGAAATATTAATGCTTACATGACAAAAGGATGGAGAAAATTTATTTAAAATTATTAGAACATATTACAATCCAGGTCAAAAACCTACAGAAATGCTTTCAGAATGACATCAAATTAATAAAGCCTGATATCGTTAAGTACACACCATTGACTTATCAAATAGAACATTTTTAAAAAGGCTTCATTTAGATACAGATGTAAAAACTAAGATTCAAGAGTGAAAAAGAAAGGCCCTTTCATGGATCACATCTGTATGTGTTCAGCCAACAATATGTCAATGATCAAGTGTTGACCAAACGGCTGAGTCATCTCTTTCTGAAGTAGGGGATTATGATAGCAATTGAGACCAAGTCATTACTACCAAACACTACAGAAGTATTATCCTTAAGGGGTCCATACTTAGTAATATATGTCAATTATGCAAGTAAATGCAGGGGCAACACAATACGTCAATATAGGAAGTATAAAATTAGCACCTACTGAATACTTAGCAAGACATGACCTTGGTGGCTAGAATTCTATATCAGAATCCTATTTGTTCTTCCCTACCTCCAGTTCATTCATTCAATGCTTATTTGATTTGATCTTAATCATCCTGGTCAAATTCCCTTGTGGACAATCTTAAGCTTATTGGTGTTGTTCTACCTAATATTCAGTGCTATAAACTGATCACAATATTCCAGATATGTTTGACTAGGATGGGTTGATTAGATTGACTATCACCTCTCTCATTCTGAATACTAATATTCTCTCTCTCTCTCTCTCTCTCTCTCTCTCTCTCTCTCTCTCTCTCTCTCTCTCTCCCTCTCTCCCTCTCTCCCCCTCTCTCTCCCTCTCTCTCCCTCTCTCTCCCTCTCCCTCTCTCCCTCTCTTCCTCCCTCCCTCCCTCCCCCCTCCTTCCCTCCCTCCTGCTGAAGATCACGTTAGTTTTTTGGCTGCCATAATGACTTTTTTTTTTTAAAGCAATTGGGGTTAAGTAACTTGCTCAAGGTTACACGGCTAGTCATTATTTATGCGTGGGTGCTCATTTTCTGAGGCCGGATCTGATCTCGGGTCATCCCAACTCCAAGGCCGTGCCACCTAGCCGCCCCTTTAGGGCAATTGGGGTTAAGTAACTTGCCCAAGGTTACAGGGCTAGGTTTTTGTTTGTGTGGATTAAGTGTCAGAGGCCGGCTCCGAACTCAGGTCCTTCTGACTCCAGGGCCGGCCCTCTATTCACTGCGCCACCTAGCCGCCCCCATAATGACTTTTTTAGCTCGTTGAGCTTGCAGGCCCTTAAAACCCAGTTTTTCAGATAAATTGTGATCTAGATATTTCTTCATTTGTTCTTGTGAGGTTGATTTTTTGAACCTAGGTACAAGACTTTGTATTTGGCCCTATAAAATATAATCTTTTTAGATTTAGCCCAGTATGTTTGCTTGTTAAGATCTTTTTTTTTTGGATTCTGACTTTATTATCTATCAGCTGAGTAGTTGTATCTCCCTGCTTTGTGTCATCTGTAAATTGGATCATGTCAGGAGGAACAATATAGCAGAGCTTGTATTTGAACTCACATCCTTTGGGGGTCTAATTTTAGGCACTTTCCATTAATTCATGATTTGAATAATCCCACCCAAGTGCTTAGGGAGAGAATAATAAGGGAGAAGTGAGGTGCATTGTCTGTCTGTCAATGAGACAGCATCCTTGAGAAATTCATGCCCTACCTTAATGTTAAAAAATAGAAAGGATGGTGGTGTTTCAGTTAATCATATCCGAATATAGAACATGATATGGCAATACTGAGAACTGGCTCCAAGTAAGTCTCTGTGTTCAGAGATTGACTGGAGCTATGACAAAAGGAATTCTCTCAATGAGATGGAATCTGTTGTCTTTTTGCACTGTAGGGAAAAGTATGTAACTCTTGCCAGACGTTGAACACTCTTTTGTCTTGATCTGTGGAGACCCTGCTGGAAGTAAAGAGAAAGCAACATCTTGGAGATGGTGAACATCATTTAGGGAAGGATCATCACCAGCTGGAAGCAACTCAGTTCTCTGCTGGGAGCATCAGAGATCAACATAGTAGAGAGTAGTCATTAGCAGTGAGTGGCAGGTGAAAGCAGGCAAGACAAATAGGGGGTCTCAACTTATTCTTGAGACATCCAGATGACTGTGGCATTTTTGAAACTAAAAATTGGCTTATTCAAGAGTTTCTGCCTCCTCTATCCACTTGGGAATTCAGTATCTTAGGTTCTGACAATGTAGAAGAGGGAAGGTAAATAGGAAAGAGAGGAAAAGAATTTGCTTGGTAGAGGCAGAGAAGTGTTTGTTTGATCTTTCTACCCTCACCCAGCTAATGACAGAAGTTGCTTTGATTAAATCTGTCCCTTGGAGGCAAAGATACTTTTCAATATAAAAGATAGTGCACTGTGTTGAAAGTTAAAATGAAGGAATTTAAAAAAAATTATTGATAACCTTTTGTTTTTGCATTAATTTTCCAATGAATCCTCCCTCTCTGAGAGGTATCTTTTATAATAACAAAAAAGAGTAGAAGAAACAGTTCAGGAAAACTAACATGTTGAATGTCTCATTATATGTAGTTAAGCACTCTATAGTCTTCCAGCACTATCTCATAAATCTTTCTTTGGTGCTAAGCTTGGTCACTATAATTTCAAAGCATTTTTTTTTCCTGGTCTCAATTCAGTTTCCATTGGTTCATATAAATCTTTCCATTCTTTTTATTCTTCATATTCATTAATTCTAACGTTTTTGCATCCCAACTTCTTTAGCTATTCCACAGTAGAGAGACACATATTTTGTTTCTAGTTCTTTGCTACTACTTATCATATAACTATATATGTATCTTTTTTATCATTGATCTCCAGCATTGTCTTTTCCCATCTTTTGTTATCTTGGGCTGTTGGTTGGGTAAGTTGATCTGCATTTCTTTTGTTATTTGTAATTTGGAGCATTTTTTTTCATGGAGTTGCAGTTCTTCATTTGATACCTGTTCCTATTCTTTGACCACTTAACCTATTTGTAAATGGTTTTTGGAATGTTTTTGTTTTAATGTTGCACCATTATAGATAGATCACTTTGCTTTTAGTTTTGAAACATTTTGAGATGATCGATTCAGAGTTGTAAGGGCCCTTAGAGGTTATTTAATCCCCCTTTCTCACACCCCACCCCCACAGTTGTAAAGATAAGGAAACTGAGGTCTGAGGAGCATTACTTGCCCTGGTTATGCAAATAGTAAATACTTGAGGCAGAATTTGAATCCACATCCTCTGACTCCAAATCTGGTGCTTTCCCTAATCTTCTTAAAGCCCCCAGGAACCTTTGCCTATAATTTCAATGGGGAAACAATACAAGAAGTAAGGGAAGAAACTATGAGGAAGGATTGAAAGGAAAGAATTATGTTATCTTTTGGCTTTGAAATTAAATTTAGAATCAGATTAGATTTCTATCCCCTGTGAGAGGCATTGTGGTGTAATTGCTAGGATGCTAGACTTGGTGTCCTAAGATCTGGGTCTAATACTATCTCAGACATTTATTTACTAACTATGTGATCATAAACAAGTTCCTTAACCTTTCAGTGTCTGTTTTCTAATTTATAAAATGGAGATAATGCTTCTGTTGTCTTATCCCACAGAGTTGTTGTTAGGAAAGTGCAGAGCTGTATAAATGTGAATTTTTTATATTGGAGAATACTTACAGAACCATCAACATTGCTGTGGTGGTTTTCATTAGTTCTGTATTCTTTCCCTGAGTCACTTAGTAAATGAACTAAAAAGGAAAACCTTTGTTTTTATTCTTTATTTAATACTATCTAAAAATCCTAGAATGCATGTACACAAAAGATAACTTGTTAGTATAAAATTAGAACTCCTTCAGCACCAACATGTACAACCATTCACAGGCTAATATTTGCATAATTGGAATTTAGATTTCTCTATTTTCCTTGGGCCTTTTTTTTTTTGTAAACAGTATAAACTTGGAGCAAAGAGTTTCCACAAATAGCAAGATTCTAATATACATGTCAGTAAACTCAAAAGGGAATTAATGACATTTGAGTGTCTTCAAAACTTTACGATGGAAAACAACAATAAAAAGCTCCATTAAATGTGAGTTGAGACAGGCATAAACATTGACAAACACTTAAATAGTGATAGATGATATTGGCTTTCTAGAGAGCTTAAGTTCTTCATGCCACTGCTCACCAAAAAGGTAGAAGTAATATTCTTAAGGTTGAGATATATAGCATTTTCCTGTTGGTAAGGTAAATTAAATGTTCAGAGGCTTTACTACTGCACCGGAGCAGATAATAAGGCAATTAGAACTGTTAAATTGATGAAACACCAGACTGGGATGAATTATGTCATAAATTACAATGAAACAAGAGATTTTACAGCAATTTTTGAGATCTAAAAGATGAAAGAAATATCAGTGGAGTAAAGGGAAATTGATAGTTCAACTAAAAGGTCTAGATTTATTGACCTGAAAATGTGACTTCTAAGCAATTTTTAGAGCCAATCCCTGAATATAATCTTATCATTCTTGTAAATAAGTGTGTATTTATAGACACTTAAAAAAAAAAAAAAACTTCTCCAGTGAAGGTACTTGAAGTAGTAGTAAAATGAATTTAGAGCATTTCTTTCATTCTAGGCTCTTGGCACAAGCTTATATTTGCCTATTGTAAGTAGGGAGGTAACTTTATACTAAGGCAGCAAATGGAGTTTCTGGTTTTACTGTGTAAAAATGAGGCAACTTAGCATAGTGGACAGAGAACTAGCTTGAAATCAGAAAGGACTTGCATTCCAAATCAGCCTCTGCCAATACTATCTAGGTCAGCACAATGAAGTCCTTTCTCAGTGTTCTAGGTGATGCTATAAGACTATAATTTACAGAGAGATTGTTGAGTAGAACCTATGGAGGAAGTTTTCCTTCACAGATAAAATCATAGATTACAAATCTGATCAATAAAACTTAAGAATCTGGCTTCTGCCATCTAATGATGATGATGATGATAGCTGAGGTTTTAATATTGCTTTAATTTTTTTTTTTTAGAAAAATAAGTTTTACTGATGCCTTTTTAAAAATATCACACAATCATTTCTGGATATACTTGAAATGCAAAAAAAAAACCCGCACTTTTCCTGTATTGAAGAAAAATAGTTTTAATTAAAAATACTATGGTAACATCTACCAGTGATAACATTCTTTCTTTATAGTTCTCAATTTTCCTATTGAGAAGACCAAGTATATTTCATTCTCTGTTCTTTGGGAATATTAATTAGTTTTTCAATTAATCAGAGTTTTGCATACTTCGGTTTTTTTCCATTTTATTATACTTATTGGGCATATTGTTATTCTGGTTCTTTATATTTTACTGCATCATTTCATACAAATCTCATTTTCTCCTGAATTCCTCATATAGGTCATCCTACTATATTCATATGCCACATTCCCTAATTGATGAGCACTTATTTTATTTCTGACTTTTTGCTACTGTAAAAAGTGCTACTGTGATTATTTTGGTTTATGTTGGACCTATCTGTTTTGGAGGCTGTTGGGTCACTGCCTTTTTCCTTGGACAGTTAGGAAAAAAAATCAGTAATTTTTCATTCAACAATGAAAAATGGAATAGCTACTTTTAAACAAATACTTAGAATACAAGGAACAGACATTCTATAACTAATAACTGGGGTCTTTGTAACCTTTTTTTCTGGCAGGGGGGAGTGATGTGCCTTTGGTTGTTTGTTTTCTATCCTCATAATGTTTATGAAAGGCAGAATGGTATGGCTAAAGTGCAGATCTTGGAATCAGGAATACTCAGATTCAAGTCTGACACATGCAAGTTTTTGACCATGTGACCAGTCAGTTAAGCTCTTAGTACTCCAGGCATCTCTAAAACTATTAGTAGCAGAATGAATGCAGCAGTTGCTGATCTTCACTGATGGGGAGAAGTTTCTTCGTCAAGATTTCCCTATATCAGAAATCAGATCTGGACATCATTATTGTCATCATCTGTGATATAATGCCTTCCATTTGTGGAGATATCAAAAGCCCACTCTATTAACCATTAACCTTCCTGATTGGCTCATGTTGCTTTTGGGATTGCTTCCCAAACAAATGAACCTCTTGCTCTCATAGGCTAATTCCAAATCCTAAAGGGGTTAGGGAATGGATGAACAGGAATAGGAAGGGAGAATATACTTAGGAGCAAGATTCTCTGAGATGTGATTTGCTGATTGGATCATAAACTAAATAAGAGGGAGTATAACAAAGCTTGGAAATTATTTCATCTGTGCCATGTAGAATTTGTTTAGATAGGCTTAAGAACGGATAGGCTTAAGAAACTCCCAGATTTCCTGTTGATATTTCTGTAAGTTGTTTTCTTGTAAGTAAATATCCTAGGATATATACTTTGGTTTGGAGTATGTGATCACCAGACCTGTGATTTCAGTGATGTATACATTAACATATCCAGTATCATATCAAAATTATCAACAACATTTGGTGTTCTGCTAGTATTACTTCAGATGCTTGGAGCTTATCTGAGGCTTACAGACCAGGGCAGTGTAATGGAAATGCAGATTTAAAGATCTTCCCTGCCCCTAGCTTAAGTGCACCTGGAGCCTGTGGTGGGAGGCTTGTTTTTCAGGAAAGCCCACACCTTGATACTTTGTGATTGGGCAGTGGGTCCAGAAGGTTGTTACATTCTCTGAGCCAGGAGAAGGCTATATAAACCCTGAGGAGAGGCTTTGCTTTGGGGCTCACTTTGAGAAGTGTTGTGTGATTTGACCAGATGAGACTCTGGGAAGCCGTTGTTGAGAGCCCCCCGGCTTTGAAAACCCAGATGTTGATGCTTCCCTCTCTGGTAACTGTGATTTGGTATTGATATAATGTTGGGACAGTTTGGAAGCCTGTCTGTTTGATCTGTAAGTTCTGTAACTCTGAAGTTTGGGGTGCTGACCTTTTTCCCCTGAACTAGGTAATGTATGTTTGATTAAAGTAAGCTTGTTAACCCATTTTGAGTTGCTTTCCGTTTGAAAAGCAGATCTAAGAACCTGTGTTGGCAGCTACCCTGGGGATATTGGGGTGCTTGCCGCTACAGGCAGTTAGCAAATGCTGACAGCAAGCCTTGCTGGCTTCCCCTGATTTAACATATGGTCTCAGGATTTGATTTTTACAGGATACAGTTTATATATGATACAGTTTGCAAGTAACTGTTACACTCGTTTGATCTCTGGTACAGTCTGTAAGTGACTTGTATTTTCTCCTTTTCAGTCTGACTTTCTGCTATTGTTACTTTATACTGGCTACTTATAAAGTTACTTAATATACTAACCAGAAGGGAGGGGGACCAGAACCATTTTAACACAATATTCCTTCAGCTATTTTACTTTGATCTTTTTTTTTCCCTAGAGTGACCCTGTTCCCACTGACTTTCTTCCTTTTCTCCCTCATTCCCTTCTTCTTTGTTACTCTTTTTTCTTTAGGATTTTATTTGTTCCTTTCTCCTGCTTTTACCTGGCTATATGTTTCTTTCCCTTCTTTTTTCCTGTCAGTCACCTGGATTCCTCCTTCTCTCCTTCAGCTACTCCTGTTTGTTAGATTTTTAATTTTCTTTTTTGTACCCCTTTTCAAAATTGCTTTCTTTCCATTATTCATTTTCTTTTTCTGTTTACTCTAGACCCTAATTTTCAGATTTATGACCCCCTATAATCGTCTATCTTTTCTGTCTACCCTTTATACAATAAAAACTTTCTAGGTATCAATTTTAGGCTCTACCCTCTAGGTGCTTTCCAATACTGCCTTGTAGTGCACAGATTCCCCTTTTCCATTGTCCCTCTCTCTCAGAGCAATGCCAATTATTGCAAGTATCAGAGAGAATTTTGCCCCACTGTAGAGTCCCTCCTCATTCCCCACTAATCTTTGCCTTTTTTTGTTGACGTTTTCCCCCTACATTTGCCTGGAAATCTCCTTGTATACATGTTCTCCCAAACCTCCAAGTGAGAGTTGTCTCTAGGGGTTCCACCTCTCTACTCCCAGGAAAAGCATCCTTTTCAGGCACCAAATCCCCTGACTACATCTATTAGTTGTGAGAGCTTGTTGGAAATTATGGCAGAATTTGTTTTCCCAGAGAAGTTCATCAGTGGTGTACATCGATTTCATGACAGCATGCTTGCCCAGGTTCTGAATGGACAATCTCTTTCACTTTCCCGTCAACAGTGGAATAAAGCAAGACTGTGTGCTTGCTCCCATGCTGGGTGTTTTCAGCAGTGTAGTCAGACATATTCAGTGAGGACAAAAATGGCATAAGGGTCAGCTACTGATGGTAAATTATTTAACTTGAAAGGGCTACAAGCCAAGACTAAAGTGGAGGCAGAGATGGTGTGTGACTTTTATTCACAGATGATTGTGTACTCATTGTAGACTCTGAGGCTGAGATGCAGCAGAGTATGGATTGATTCTCGTCACTTGTGTTAATTTTGGCCTAACAGTTAACACCAAGATAATAGGCTTTCCGCCAGCCAACACCACACCATCTATATGTGGAACCATCAGTTACAGTAAATGGATAAAATGTGAATACTCTGGATAAGTTCACTTACCTTGGCAGTATACTTCCAGGGGATGTCCACATAAAAGATGAGGTTGACACATGCATTGCCAGAACTAGCTCTTTGTTTGGGAGGCTCTGAAAGAAAGTGTGGGAAAGAAGAGGTATTGGGTTGCCTACCAAACTGAAGGTCCACATTGTGCTGACCTCATTATTGTATGCCTGTGGAACCTGGAAAGTCTAACAGCACCATGTTAGGAAACTGAATTGCTTCCATTTGAATTGTCTTAGGAAGATTCTCAAGATCACCTAGCAAGGTATGGTATTGGACACTGAGGTCTCTTTTTGAGCAGAACTGTTAAGCACTCAAACTCTATTGCAGAGAGCACCACTCTAATGGGCTGGTCACGTTGTTCAAATGCCAAAAGTGTTTTGCCTGAAAGACTGTTTTATGGAGAACTTATACAAGGCAAGCACTCACATAAGAAGTGATATGAGGGCACTCTCAAGATCTCTCTAAAGAACTTTGGAATCAATTTTGAGACATGGGAGACACTAGCACAGGACCAGCCAATATGGTGTGCCCACCTCAGAGAAGGCATACGCACTATGAGCAAAGCAGAATTTCAGTAGCTCAAAAGAAATGTGAGATGCATTAATTTAGACATCTCCACTCCAAATGTTCATATGAACTGTTTCTGCCCAACCTGTGGTAGAGCCTTCTGAACTCATTTTAGTCTGATTAGCCACAGTTGGATACAATATACCTTGATACCAAAATAGTGAAGTCATTTTGGTTGTCTTAAAGAATGAAGGGGACTCGGCTAGGTGGTGCACCAGCCCTGGAGTCAGGAGGACCTGAGTTCAAATCCACCCTGAGACACTTGACACACTTACTAGCTGTGTGACTTTGGGCAAGTCACTTAACCCCAATTGCTCTCCAAAAAAAAATGAAGGACAACAACCAACCAAGCTTTTGGGATGCAGCCCCTGGCAGGCTTTTGCTCCTGAAGGTCTTTGGCTAAGTTGGCAGTTGAGACTTAAGCAAATTTCATCAGCCTAGACCTAGGATCTCCATGGCACTGGAAAGAAGAAATGGACAGTGGTCCACAGGCATGGTTTTTGATACAAGCCTATGTTGTGTTCTTTGGTCTGCTAGCCTCATTTGCTGGTAGCGTGGTGGGTAGAGGAGAACTATCAAGTGAACTCAAGGTCAGTGACCATTAGTTCTTCTCTCTCTCTCTTTTAAGCCTTCTTTTGGATCCTGGGTTTTTGGACTTTTGGATTCCCTGGGCCAGGGAAATAGCTGAAGTTGCTCAGTCTTTGCCACATAATTTCTGCTTTAGCTGGATTTGAGAGGTTGTAGGGATTTGAGAAAATGTCTAGTTTGCCATCTTGTTGCTCATATGATCCAGAAGTCCACCACAGTCATTTTCAAAATTGCCCTTCTTACCCTCTCCCCCCACAAAGGAGCGACAAAACCTGATAGTATATACAGTGTTTCACACCCATAATCACCTCCTCACACACATCTCTCTACCAAAAATAGAAGTTTCATCTTTTCACTGGGGCCAAGATCAGTTGTTAAAATTACTTAGTATTTACACTAAATTCCTCGAGAAGTTTACAAAGACATCATCTTGTCTGTTTGGCAAAACCTCTTTTTTCCTTTTAAAAATTTGTTTTATGGGATGGCTAGGTGGCGCATTGAATAGAGCATTGGCCCTGGAGTCAGGAGAACCTGAGTTCAAATCTGGCCTCAGACATTTAAAGACATTTACACTTACTAGCCGTGTGACCTTGGGCAAGTCATTTAACCCCAATTGCCCTACTTTTCCCTCCTCCAAAAAGCCCCCCCTCCCCGCCAGATTTTGTTTTATTATGTGTTGGTCTTTATATCAGTTCATTTTCTATAGTCCTCTCTTTTTTTGTCACAAAAGAAAAATAATCAAGTAAAAAAAAATCTGACAAATCTTGTCAGCCAGTGTATATGGTATTCTGTTCTAGTTGGCCCCACTTTTCTGCCATGAGAGAATAGGTATGCTTAATTATCTTTAAAACTTGAGTTGCTTTAAATTAAAAAAAAAAATTAACACAAATCTACTTTTTCCCCTCACATTTCCCTTTTATTACAAGGGAATTTTTTTCCTTTTTAAGAAATATTTAACAAATATGCATACACAAGAAAAAAACAATTACACATTAATCATGTGAAAAAATATATCTCCTTCTGCACCCTAAATCTTGCATCATATCTCTTTTAGGAGGTATGTAGAATGTTTCATCTTGGGTCTTCTGAAATTGTAGTTGGTTATTGCATTGATCAGAATTCCTAAGTCTTTCAAAGTTTTTGTCTCTATGATGTTGTTATGATCAAACCTAAATTCATCTTAGCATTTTCTACCTCTGTCAGTGCTAACCCCTCCCCCATTTTCCCCTTTTCTTACTTCTTTCACACTTCACTGTAAGTTATTTCCCAATATACTCCCTTTCATAGACTCATAGTTGTAAGACACTTCAGAGGTCATGTATTCCACTTAAAACATAAATCCTGTCTAGAACACTGCCCAAAGTAGTCAGCTCTGTTCAGCTTGAAGACCTACAGTGATTATGGCTTATCTGCTGCTCCTTTCTGTTCATACTCTTCTCCTTACCTAGAGTGGTCTTTTCTGTCAAACCTCTATCTTCAAGACCTTGCTAAAGCTTCTTGTTGCTTTTCCTCATTAACCTTCTTAAGTGTTTTCTATATAATTTAGACTGCATTTATCAGCCTCAGGGTAAGAACGCTCTTATTTTGTGACCCTGGTATAGTGTTGTATAGCCTGTAGATACTTAGTAAGTGCTTATCAAAGGAATGAATTTGTATTCTTCAAGTGGTAGTGCAAGTCTGCTTAATAATGCACATAAAACTAGCTTTCTCATGGTTACTCTTAGTTAATGAGACCTTTAAGGAGTACATCTAAAGCTTGTACAAAATAATGGAACAGTGAATAATAGGCATAGGGATTAGTGAAACGCAAATTAAGCAAAATACATTTCAATGCTTAGCTTAATTTTTGTGTAGAAAAGGATTAAAAAGTAGGTAATAAGAATGAAATGAATATTCAGTTTTTACTTAAATAGTTGATATACATGTCTCTGAGGAAAAACAAACATTCAAGTTAATTGGGACAAAAGTTTTGTTCAATAAAGTACCTTCTTCAAGAGCTATGGTAGAAAGAATGTTGGACTTGAATTCAGGAAGACATGGGTTCAAATGTAGCTTTAGACTCTCTATTAGTGTGAGCCTAGTAAAGTTATTTAACATGTTTACCTCAGTTTCCTCATCTGTAAAATAATAGCACCTGTTGAAAGGACAAAATAATGTATTTGTAAAGTACTTTGAAGCTTTAAAGTGTTATGTAAATACTAGCTATCATCATTATCATTTAACCACTTAATTCCCTTATTCTGTCTGTCTGTTTACCTATTTTAGTTACTTGTAAATTTGGATATATGATTTGGTAGTGATAAAATTAGTGGCAGGATTCTTAAAGGCAAGAAATTGTAGTTTCTCTTTGTAGAGAGACCATGTCTTGAAAAATATTGTAGTTTTAGAGTCCTATATCATTAGACTCAATTTAAATTTTTCTAAAAAATACTAACTGCATAATAGACCATCATGATAAGATCATTGGATTGCAGATTTTGATTTGGAAAGGGACATAAGAGTCTATTTAATCCAATACCCTCATTTTATAGAAGTGGTAACTGAGGCCCAAGTGACTTGTCCAAGGGTGTAGGTTGTTTCTACAACCATAGGTAGGTTGATTTTTGTTTCTTATGATATCAGTCATGGACTTAACTGAATTTCCAAGAAATAGTCTGTTCAAAAAGTTTCTCTTTTGTTTCCAATGTTCCATTGCTCACTTTAGTGGGAAAATATTTACTTTTTAAAAATAGACATTTTGTGAGAAAAGACAGTGTATATATCTTTTATAGCAGGCCCACACCACCATCTATATTTTTCTAGGGCCACCTGAAATCCTTTGGTGTGTCTGAGGGCTATAAGTGGTCCACGGACTGCAGATTGTGCAGGCCTGTTTTATAGTATTCAGTATTGTTCTCCTTACGCCCTGTATCTTCATGGAGGTGATTTTAGATTCTTAAAGCTCTACTAGTGGAAGGCAAGCACTGACAGGCCCTACCGACCTGGAAAGATTTGACTAAAAGTCTATCAATATACTGTATGTCTGTTGTATATAGATCACTCCTGCAAAGTTCAGGGAGGCTCATCACCAGATTGTTGTGCAGAGTAATTAAATTTTCAGACATTATTTATGAAGACCATCCATTAACTACCTCCTTATGGAATTGAAGTCTGTGTCAATAGACAGAAAAACAACACTGATAAAATTACAGATGACCTGAAGTATTGAAGGAAGTATTTAAGTAATATAGGATTTTTAAAGTACACAAAATTTTAAATTAACATGATTTTATATAATCTAGGATTTGCAATCCTAGATTTACTAAAAATATAAAAATAGTTTTGAATTCAGAGAAGAATGACCAGAAATGACCCCAGAATTATTTGAATTCATTTTTAATGAGTTGTGCACATTGATTTATTTGGAGGATGTGTAGTTCATCCTGGAACTGAATAAATAGTACTAAAGTAGATATTCTAGAATATTTGAGTCTATTTTTTAGTGTTGAATTTGGATGAACTAAGTGAGTGTTGCATTTTAAAATGGCCTTTGACAGACTTGGATGTGTCCAGAAGAGGGTCACCAGAATTTTAAAGTTTCTGAAAACTGTGCCACTGAGGTTCATTTGAAGAAATAGATGATGTTTAGCCAGATGAAGAAAAGACTGGGGGTAGCTAGGTGGTGCAGTGAATAGAGCACGGACCCTGGAGTCAGGAGTACCTGAATTCAAATCTGGCCTCAGACACTTAACACTTACTAGCCGTGTGACCTCGGGCAAGTTACTTAACCCCAATTGCCCTGCATTCCCCCCTTAAAAAAAAAAAAGAAAAAAAGACTGTTTTTCAGAGTGCTGGATGGTTTTCAAAATGAAGAATTGTCATGTATCACTAGAAAGAGTGCATGTGTTCTGCTTGGCCCTCAAAAGGAAAAATCAAAACTAACATTAGAAGTTACAGGGAGACAGGATTTAACTCATAATAAGGAAATAGAGATTGCCTTAGTTTAGGAGAGAGGTAGATCATCTAATAATAGAAGAAGAAATGAGTAGTAGTGATTGACTCTTTTAACCATAAGCAGAGTCTCTTGTCTTTCTGGTTGCATATATCTGAGACACAAGGAAAACCTCCTAACATTTGTCAAACTTTATAACTGCTACCCAGTTCTTTTTTTGTTTTTTTATTTTTATTTTTCATCATTCATCTCCACAAGTTTTTTAGTTACACATTTTCTCCCTGTCTTTCCTGCCCCCCACTTATTCCATTTTCTACTTTGACCCTGTCCCTTTTCAAATATTCGTGCTTCTAATTACCGCCCCCCCCATCTGCCCTTGCTTCTATCATTCCCCTTCTTATTCCCTTCCCCCCTTCTCTTTTGTAGGATAAGATACACAATTCAGTGTGTATGTTCAGGTGTAGTTACAGAAAACATTTCCACAGTCAATATATTGTGAAAGACTGACTATATTATCCTCCATCCTATGCTGCCCCCCACTTATTCTCCTCCATGGCCCGTAATCAGTTCATATTCTTTTTTGGGAAGTTTTTGATGCAGGAGTTCTGACTTCATAGTCTTCCTCCTGTTCCATGCTTTGATCCTTTTTGCCCCCCAAAAAGGAATCTGAGGTTTGATCTGAGGTTTGATTGCTGTGCTTGCTTTGCTTCCTCATGTTGCCAGTCAATAACTTGGCTTTTGAGCTCTTTGCCACAGTAGAACTCTGCTTTCAGAGAGGAGAGCTTTGTCCCAAATCTGTGGGTTTTTTTTTTGCATCTGCTGGAGCTATTAGGGGGGGTGCCCTCTCTATATCCTCCACCAGTTTTGGCCCATTGGCCACACACCCCGGGACCTCCACCCAAGATAATGATCCAGATCCAAGCAGGTTTAAGCAAGAGTGATTACCCTCTGAATGGTTGCTTGGTCTGCCTGTGATCTGCAGGCCAGGAGCTCTGGAGGCAGCCTTGTGGGGAAGCAGCTGCAGCTGCTGAGATTCCGCCATTTCTTGTACCAGGGCCGGTGGCCAGACTGTACCCCTCCTTTCCAACAGAGTTACACACTGACTTTTTACTGGCTCTTTGGTATTTATGGGTTTAGGAGTCTGGAAACCGCCATAGCTGATGGTGATTCACTCTCCTGATGTCTGCTCTGGTCGTCGCTGGTTGGGGCCGCCCTGAGGTCAAAACCATGTGGCTCACAGGTATTTTCTGTTCCCAGTGCTGTGATGGATCCTTCCTATAGGCTTGCCAGGCTGCCTTCATCAGGAGATTTCTTTCTCTCTTTCACTTTGTGGGTTTTGTAGCTCTGAAATTTGTTTAGAGTCATATTTGATAGGTATTTGAGGTTGTTGTTGGGGGAGCTCATGGAATTTCCTGCTTCTATGCTGCCATCTCGGCTCTGCCCTCCTGATGTCCAGTTCTTGCAGTTCATTTTGGGACAACCAATACTGCAGGAAGAAATCTAGACCATTGGCAAATACTGTGAAGTCATAAGCAAGAAAATCAAGAACTTAAGGTCGTATTTTCATCACTATTGCTTAAAGGCTACTACTTTGAAAGAGATATGGTATTTGAGAAGCGAATTTGAATTTCTGGACCACAAATTGAAATATAGGAATAATGGACCTTTGGCCAGGGATGGAATGTACATAACAGGAGCATTATTATTTTATACTTCCAAATATACACACATGTACATATATCCCCAGTGTGCTAAAAATTTAGTCAAAGAAGCTTCAAACTCAAAAGATAGGGGGAAGGGAAAACTAGGTATAATCTACCAATTTACTGCAGATATAATGTTAGAAGAAGAAAATCAGTAGAGATACCTGGGAATTCATGGGTGACAAAATCCAAGAAATAACCTAGGGGAAAAAAAAACCCTTGACACGAGATGTTTATACAAGAATATATAATAGCTTACATTTACATGCCACTTTAATGTTTACAGAGATGTTTATGTACATTATTTCATTTGATTGAGTCCTAGTATAGATATGTATTATCAAAGAAAAATGGACAGAGATCCTAGTTCAATGAGGAGGCTGATTTGACAGCATAGGCACTATGACTTGATAGAATGGGACATAGAACTGAAATAGGACTCTAAAAGATCATGCCTTATTCAAAAGGACCATAATGAATTTTTTAAAAAGACTAGGGGAGAGGAAGAATGGAATGCCATTACATAAGGAGATACACTATGGAATGTATTGTTGGACAGAAGGAGGAAATGGTTCATAGAAACAAATCACAAAATAAGATGCATCACCATGATGCATCAGAGAAAGATTTGGTGGAAAATATTAAAACAGTGGTGTTTTTAAAAGCTGTACTGTTCATCAAAGATGGGGATAGGACCATCAGAGACATAGGGTACAATGAAAAAAGAGGGCAGAATTATTCAACTTTTAATTTTCCTTCTGTTTTCTCTGCAAAGAAGAATGTATTTGTACTGGAAAAGCTAGAACAAAAATGACTAATAAGAAATTGAAACCCCAGGTAAGTAAAGAACACTAAGATTGATTCACAGTCACTTGTCACCAAGTTTAGAAAAACTTAGTGTATCTAATCTAAAAACATAATACATCTAATCTACCACTTCTTTCAGGACCTTCAAGGTCCTGAAAGAAGTGGTAGATTAGATATACCTTGGAATGGAAATGGTAGATTAGATATACTATGCCACCATTAGTAATTTCATTTTTTTCTTTTTGAATATGCTTTGTTTTTCCCCCAATTACAGGTTAAAATAATTTCTTAAACATTTTTTTAAGTTTGAGGTCCAGATTAGAAGTAAGCTCCTTGGGGGCGGAGCCAAGATGGCGGAGTAGAAACAGCGCGTCCAAGCCACTCTACCCCCAGACTACCTCCAAACTGTGTAAACGGGGACTCTGAACCACTTCTGGAGCCCCAGTACCCACAGAACGACACAGAGAAGATAACCTCCCGCTGAGGACAGCCCAGCAGCCCTGCAGGAAGGACCAGAGCAGTGGGCAGTGCGTGGGGAGCCAAAAACAGGTCCGCCTGAGTCTCGGTTTTAGCCCCAGGGCGGCAGGGCCAGCGGCCGGCTGGAGGGACCCCAGAACACCAGCAGCTGTGGCAATTCCAGAATTATCAACATAAACATGCCTAGGACAAAGTAAGAGATTAGTGCCCTATGGACTTTGGGACCAGTATTTGGGGAACGCGTCGGCTTCCTCCCCTGGGGGCTAGAAGCCGCTGAGGAGACAAGCCATTTTGTAGTTTTCAGAAGCAGCTCCAGCTCCTGGCCTGTGAACTGTAGGGAGAGCCAGCGATCAATCTTGGGGGGGTAATCGCTCTTGCTTTAACCTCCCTGGTTCTGGATTGTGATCTGGGGTGGAGGTTGTGGGTGGGTTTCCAGCTTGCCAGAAATGGAAGTTGCCCCCCCACACGTTCGGGACGAAAATTCCCCTATCTGGCCACAAAGCCATAGTGTGGCAACAAGCCCAAAAGTCAAGTAATTAAGTGGCAACATGCCAAGGCAAAGGAAATAAATTAAACAGAAAAATGCAACCTTAGACTCCTACTTTGGGGGCAAAGAGGGTCGAAGCATAGAGCGAGAGGAGGGCTGTGAGGTCAGAAGTCCTGCTCCAAAAGCCCCAGGGGAAAACATGAGCGGGTTGCAGGCCATAGAGGACCTTAAGAAGGACTTTAAAAATCAAATAAGAAGTGGAGGAAAAATTGGGAAGAGAAATGAGAAGGATGCAGGAAAAGTATGAAATGAGGGTCAACAGCCTGACTGAGGAAAACAACACCTTAAAAAACAGACTAACTCAAATGGCAAAGGAGGCCCAAAAGGGCAATGAGGAGAAGAATGCCTTAAAAAGCTGAATTTGTAAGATGGAAAAAGAATCTTAACAGTTCACTGAGGAGATTCATTCATTCCTTCAGAGTTAGACAGGAGCAAATGGAAACTAATGACTTTGTGATGAATCAAGATGCTGTTAAACAGATCCAAACAAATGAAAGGATAGAAGGCAATGTGAAATATCTCATGGGAAAAACCACTGACCTGGAAAATAGATCCAGGAGAGACAATTTAAAAATTATTGGACTACCTGAAAGCCATGATCAAAGAAAGAACTTAGAAGTCACCCTTCAAGAAATTCTCAAGGAAAATTGCCCTGATGTTTTAGATCCAGAGGGCAAAATAGAGGTTGAAAGAATCCACAGATCACCTCCTGAAAAAGATCCCAAAAAGAAAACTCCCAGGAATATTATAGCCAGGTTCCAGAATCCCCAGATCAAGGAGAAAATACTACAAGCAGCCAGGAAGAAACAATTTCAATATTGTGGAAACACAATCAGAATAGCCAGGACCTGGCAGCTTCTACACTGAGGGATCGAAGGGCATGGAATATGATATTCCAGAGGGCAAAAGAGCTGGGAATGAACCCAAGGGTCACCTACCCAGCAAAACTGAGTATTTTGTTTCAGGGAAAATATGGTCATTCAGTGGAATAGAGGACTTTCAAGCATTCTTGAGGAAAAAACCAGAATTGAATAGAAAATTTGACATCCAGACACAAGAAGCAAGAGATGCCTGAGAAGGTAATCAGGGAAAAGAAATCAAAAGGAACTTATCAAAGTTGAACTATTTACATTCCTATATGGAAAAACAATAACTGTGACCGATGAAATCTTTCTCAGTATGAAAATAATGGAAGAAGGGTGTATGGTCATATGAATACATATGTGAATGTGTGTATATATGTTTACAGTTATACATGGATAGAGGGCATGGGTTGAATTTGTTGGGAAGGGAGGATACTTAAGGGGTGAAATTATGAGGTGAGAGAGGAAAGTGGTAAGAGGAGATGGGGAGAGACAGGGTAGGGTAAATTATCTCATGTAGAAGAAGCAAGGGGAAGTGGTTGCAAGGGAGGGGAAGAATAGGAAGGCAAAAAGGCAAAACCACATTCTCATTGAATTTGGTTCTGGGAGAGAATGACATACATACTAAATGGGATATCTCAACCTGCAGCAGAATAGGGGGAAGGGAGATGAGAGTAGGGATGATGGATGGGAGGGCATCCTTGGGGGGAATGGAGGTTGGAAGTACCCACTATAGAAGAGGGACAGGATCAAGTAGGGAATGGACCAGGTGAGGGGTGGGATGAGTGGGAGGGAATGATAAGCAGCCTTGTACAATATATCTACTATGGTAATGTTTTGCATAGCTAGACATGTACAACATATACTGAATTACTTGTCTTCCCAGAGGGAATGGGTGACAAGAGAGGAAGGAAATAGATCTGAAATTTGAGGTCTTAAGATTAAATGTTTCAAATATATATAAATACTATTACTAATACTCTTTTGCTTGTAATTGGGAGATAAGATGTGCAGGCAGTGGGACACAAAGATTCACCTTCCTCTAATGGAAAAGTTGAAGGGGGTATGGGAGAAGATATGGGAGAGAGCAGATTGGAGGAAGAGATATCTTGTGGGACTGCTATTCTGGGAGGGTAGGTAGGGGAAAAACGGGGGGGAAAATAATTGTAACTCAAAATCTGGCGGAAATGAATGATGTTAAAACAGAAGTTAATAAAGCATTTGTTTAAAAAAAAATTTGAGGTCCAAATTCTATCACTTCTCTCCCCTGTTACTCCCTTCCTACCCCAGCAGGAAGCAGTCAGACATAGATTATACATGTGCAGTCATATCATGTAAAATGTTTCCATGTTAGTAATTTTGTAGAAGAAAATTTGAATAAAAGGAAATGAAAGAAAGTGAAAAATAGCATGCTTCAGTCTGTATTCAAGCAATATCAATTCTTTTTCTGGAGGTGGATAGTATGTTTCATCATTAGTTCTTTGGGGTTGTTTTGGATCATTGTATTATTGAGAACAGCTAAGTTTTCACAGTTCTTCATTAAATAATATTGTTGTTATGGTATATAATTTCTTCTTGTTCTGTTCATTTCACTTTACATCAGTTCATGCAAGTCTTTCCAGGTTTTTCTGAAGTCATCCTGCTTGTCATTTCTTATAGAACAGTAATATTCTATTGTAATCACATACTACAGCTTGTTTAGCCATACCCCCACTTGATGGACATTCTTTTGATTTCTGATTCTTAGCCACCACTAAAAAGAGCTGATAAAAATACTTTTTTACAACTAGGTCCTTTCCCCTTTTTGTGGATATCTTTGGGATATAGACCTAGGAGTGGTGTTGCTGGATCAAAGGGTATGCACAGTTTGATACCCCTTTGAGCATAGTTCCAAATTGCTCTCCACAATGGTTGGATCAGTACACAACTCCACTAACAGTGGATTAATGTCCTGGTTTTTTCCCACATCCCCATCAACATCCATCATTTTCCTTTCATTAGTGATTTCATAAAGATTATAAAGAGATTATGTGACCAGCAAAATGGTGAAATAGTTTTCCTTGAACTACTCCAACCAAAAAAGTCGGCAAGAGGAATTATATACCAGATATAGAATAACTAAAGTTGAATCCACCAAGACAGAAATGCCATGTAACTTTTCAAAAAATCCATGAAGTAACGTTAAAGAACTTAAGTATGTAGATTACCCACTCCTTACCCCCAGATCCCCAACTCAGGGGGACTGAATAAGATAAGCCTTTGGGGTCTGTGAGGAAGTAGAAGGTGGAGAAACACCAAAAGAATTTTGATGGGGGAAATCAAAGATCAGTGCCTAGGAATATAAAAGAAAGAATGAACAACCAAAAGCCAAGGGGAAGATCCTTAATAAAAAACTTTTTTGTAAGCAGATAAATCAACAGATAGGCTTATACAAATTTATAAAGAAGGAAGAAAAAACATTTAAAGATAAACTGAATTACTATGGGTAAATTTTATACTTTGATGAAAAGTGAACCCAGTCTCCAATCAAAAAGAATTCTATGAACATCTTAGAAATCATGAAACAGTAAGGTCATAGGCATTCTTAGTGATTTTGCTAGATATGCTGGCAAACTTTTTAGACACTGGTAAAGAAGAAGCTTTAGAAATTGTACAAAAGAAAAATGAAACTTTTAAAATAAGAAATCAGGAATGAGATAAGACTGTAAATCAGAACTCCACGCACAGTTAGAAATAAGAAATGTGTGGGCAAAGAATTTTGAAAACAGCAGATGATATCTCTAAAGAAGAGGAGACATCGAAAAAAAAATAGCCAGTTTGGAACACAGTAATACAGAAGTGAAATTAAATTAGGTGAAGGGGAAATACAATAACTTTAGCAAACACAAAGTTCTATACAAGCCATAATGACTGACTTAAATTTACAGAGATAAGTTATGGATTATAGATCTTCTAGAAGAACATGGCGTCAACGAACCTGAGTGCTAGTCCAGAGGAAATAATACAGTAATACTATCCATAACTTTTTTTTTTAGTTTTATTTTTTCTTTTTTTTAAAATTAATTTATTAGTTTAGTTTCAGTTAGCAAGATTCAATTCCATAGTTCCTTGATTTTCAAATTTCCTTTACTTCCCTCCCCCCTCCCCACACGACAGCATATAGTCCAGTATAGGATCTGCAAATGTATTCATATTAGACATTATTCCAATTACAAAGGCGTATTGTACTAGGTGGGATGAAAGATGGTAAGGAAGAAATAAAACCAAACAATGAAAAGAACAAGATCATTTGGTTTGCTTCCATCAGGATTCAGGCTCAGTTCTTTCTAGTTATATCTCTGGATGGCGCATTTCTCACTTTCTTGAGTCTTTTGGGATTAATTTATATCACTGCATTGCTGAAAAGAGTCCAGTCTGTCATAGTTGGTCATCACAGATATGGTATGTCTGTGATTGTATACAAATTTCTTCTGATTCTACTCTTCTCGCTCAGCATCAGTTTGTATAAGTCTCTCCAGCTAATTATGAAATCCGTCACCTCTTCGTTTCTTATAGCACAATAATATTCCATTACATTCATATACCACAACTTGTTTAGCCATTCCCCAATTGATGGGCACTCCTTTAGTTTCCAATTCTTTGCAACCACAAAAAGGGCTGCTAAAAATATTTTTGTACATATGGTTCTTCCTCCCACTACTATGATCTCTTTGGGCTATAACCCTAGGAGTGGTATGGCTGGGTCAAAGGGTATGAAATTATTTATAATCCTTTGGGCATAATTCCAGATTGCTCTCCAGAATGGTTGGATAAGTTCACAACTCCACCAGCAATGTATTAGCATCCTCTCCAGCATTTGTCACTTTCTTGTTTTGTCATCTTTGCCAATCTGACTGGAGGGATGTGGTATCTCAGAGTTGTTTTGATTTGCATTTCTCTGATTAATAGTGATTTAGAGCATTTCTTCATATGCTTATAGATATCTTTAATTTCTTTCTCTGAAAACTGCCTGTTCATATCCTTTGACCACTTATCAATTGGGGAATGACTTGTATTCATATAGATTTGTCTCAATTCTCTATAAATTTTAGAGATGAGTCCTTTATCAGAGACACAAGTTGTAAAAATTCTTTCCCAATTTCCCACCTCCCTCTTGATCTTGGTTACATTGGCTTTGTTTGTACAGAAGCTTTTCATTTTAATGTAATCAAAACTATCCATTTTGCATTTTATAATGCTCTCTAATTCTTGTTTGGTCCTAAAGTCTTCCCCTCTCCACAGATCTGTCAGGTAAACTATTCCTTGCTTTCCCAAATTGCTTAGAGTATCTTCCTTTACACCTAGATCATGCACCCATTTGGACTTGATTTTGGTATATGGTGTTAGGTAATGGTCTATGCCCAGTTTCTGCCATACTGTATTCCAGTTTTCCCAGCAGTTTTTGTCAAATAGTGCATTCTTATCCCAAAAACTGGGGTCTTTGGGTTTATCGAACAATAGATTGCTATATTCATTAACTGCTGGGTCTCCTGCACCTAATCTATTCCATTGATCCACTACTCTACACCTCTGTCTGTACCAAGCAGTTTTGATGACTGCTGCTGTATAATACAGATGAAGATCTGGCATAGCTAGTCCACCTTCCCTAGCATTTCTTTTCATTAATTCCCTTGATATTCTAGACCGTTTGTTTTTCCAAATAAATTTTGTTATTATTTTGTCTAACTCTAGAAAGTAGTTTTTTGGTAAATTGATTGGTATGGCACTAAATATATAGGTTAGTTTGGGTAAAATTGTCATTTTTATTATATTAGCTCTACCCAGCCATGAGCAATTGATATTTTTCCAACTATTTAGATCTGTTTTTATTTGTGTGAGAAGTGTTTTGTAGTTGTGATCATATAGATTCTGGGTTTGTTTTGGCAAGTAGATTCCCAAATATTTTATAATGTCTACAGTGACTTTAAATGGGATTTCTCTTTCTATCTCTTGCTGTTGAGTTTCATTAGAGATGTACAGGAATGCTGAGGATTTATGTGGGTTTATTTTATATCCTGCAACTTTGCCAAATTTATTTATTGTCTCTAGTAGTTTTTTACTTGATTCTCTAGGATTCTTTAAGTATATCATCATATCATCTGCGAAGAGTGATAGCTTGGTCACTTCTTTACCTAATTTGATTCCATTGATTTCTTTTTCTTCTCTAATTGCTACTGCTAGTGTTTCTAGTACCAGATTGAATAGGAGGGGTGATAGTGGACACCCTTGTTTCACTCCTGATCTTATTGGAAAGGCTTCTAGTTTATCCCCACTGCATATAATACTTGCTGATGGTTTTAAATAGATGCTATCAACTATTTTGAGGAAGGCTCCATTTATTCCTATACTTTCTAGTGTTTTTAATAGGAATGGGTGTTATACTTTGTCAAAAGCCTTTTCTGCATCTATTGAGATGATCATGTGGTTTCTGCTAGTTTTATTGTTGATGTGTATCCATAACTTTTGAATAGAGTCAAGAAAGCACTGAGTGACCTAGACCAATGCTTCTTAAACTTTTCCCACTTGTAACCCCTTTAGCACGTCTTAAACTGTGGGTCCCAAAGCTTAAGAAGCACTTACGTAGACCAGATTGCTACTAGAAAAAAAAATCGTACTTCAACTTCTAAGATGTGCATTGGTTGAATTTCACAATTTTAGTAACAAAAGTGAATTCTGCAAACAATCCTAAGAGTATCACTGAATATCTCAAGACTTTTCTATAGCTAAAAGAATTAGCAGAAGAGATTGAAATAGTATACTCTCAAAAGCAAAGGAACTCAAACTGCCAGCCAGAATCCTGTTTTGCAAATTGAGCACAATCATCATTGAAAAAATGATAGACCTATATAAAAGAAAGACTTTTGATGCCTTCCTCCAAAAAAAAGCATAAAAGGCTTAAAACAAAATATTTGAATTAAAATATCCAAACAACAGAAATATAAGACTGATACCGACAAAATTTTCAAGAAAAGACTAAGGAATATAGTTTTCTCCTGTCTATAAACTAATTTTTAAATTAGTTTTCAGCATTCATTTCCACAAAATTTTAAGTTACAATTTTTTCTCCCCATCTTTTCCCTACCCCCATCCCAAAATAGCAAGCCTACTCAATGCCCCTTCCTCCAATCTGTTCTCTTTTATATCCTCCCCCATCAGCCTCCCCTAACTTTCTAGTAGAGTAAGATGGACTTCTATACTCCATTGCCTGTATATCTTATTTCCCAGTTGTATGTAAAAAACAATTTTTTAAAAAACATTTGTTTTTAAAACTTTTGAGTTGCAGATTTGTTCCCTTTTTCCCTCCTCACCCACTCCCACTGGGAAGATAAGCAATTTAATATAGGTTGTACATATATAGCTACCCAAATCATTCCATAATTGTTATATTGTGAAAGACAACTATATTTCCCTCTATCCTGTCCTGCCCCCCACTTATTCTAATTTTTCCTTTGACTATATCCCTTTGCAAAAATGTTTGCTTCTAACTACCCAATCTGCCCTCCCTTCTATCATCCCCCCTCTTATTTCTTACCTCCCCTGTTTTCCTGTAGGGTAAGATACCCAATTGAGTGTGTCTGTTATTCCCTCCTTAAGCCAAATTCAAATGTCCCATTCCCTTTCATCTTCCTGCTCTTCCCCTCCATTGTAACAGTTTTCTCTTGCCTCTTTTATATGAGATAATTTACCCTAATCTATCTTTCCCTTTCTTCTTTTCCCAATAAATTCCTCTCTCACCTCTTAATTTCATTTTTTAGATATTATCCTTTCATATTCAACTCATCCTGTACCCTCTGTCTATGTATACATGAACATACATATGACCATACTCACATATATATCTATATATACATGCACCCTCCTGTACATATATGTGTATATATATGTATATATGTACACATATATACATATACATATATATATGAATGTATACATATATATTCCATTCAACTATCCTCATACTGAGAAAAGTCTTATGAGTTACAATTATTTTTTTTTCATGTAGGAATGTAAATAGTTCAACTTTAATAAGTTCCTTGTGATTTTTTTTTCCTTTTGGGGGGCAATTAGGGTTAAGTAACTTGCCACAGGTCACACAGCTAGGTTTTTGTTGGTGTGTGCATTAAGTGTCTGAGGTCAGATCCGAACTCAGGTCCTTCTGATTCCAGGGCTGACGCTCTACTCACTGTGCCACCTAGCTGCCCCCCCCCTTTGTGATTTCTTTTTCCTGTTTACTTTATCATGCTTCTCTTGCTTCTTGTATTTGAAAGCCAACTTTTCTGTTCCGCTCTGGTTTTGTTTTTTATCAAGAATGCTTGAAAATCCTCTATTTCATTGAATGACCATATTTTTAACTCTAGCATTATACTCACTCAGTTTTGCTGTGTAGGTGATTCTTGATTTTAGTCCTAGCTCCTTTCATATCTGGAATATCATATTCCAAGCCCTTCAATCCCTTAGTGTTGAAGCTGCTAGGTCTTGTGTTATCCTGATTGTGTTTCCACAGTACTCAAATTATTTCTTCCTGACTGCTTGCAGTATTTTCTCCTTGACCTGGGAACTCTGGCATTTGGTTATAACGTTCCCAGGAGTTTTCTTTTTGGGATCTTTTTCAAAAGGTGATCAGTGAATTCTTTCAATTTCTATTTTGCCCTTTGGTTCTAGACTGTCAGGACAATTTTGCTTGATAATTTCTTGAAAGATGATTTCTACATAGGATTTCTATGTTCTTTTTTTTTTTTTTTGGCTTTTTTTTTTTTTTTTGGAGGGCAATTGGGGTTAAGTAACTTGCCCAAGGTCACACGGCTAGGTTTTTGTTTGTGTGTGCGTTAAGTGTCTGAGGCCGGATCCAACTCAGGTCCTTCTGACCCCAGGGCCGACACTCTACTCATTGCGCCACCTAGCCGCCCCCTCTATGTTCTTTTTTTGATCGTGGCTTTCAAGTAGTCTAATAATTTTTAAATTATCTTTCCTGGATCTATTTTCCAGGTCAGTGATTTTTCCAATGAGATATTTCACATTGCCTTCTATTTTTTCATTTGTTTGGATCTGTTTTATAGTATCTTGATTTCTCATAAAGTCATTAGCTTCGAATTTGGTTTTGAAGGAGTTATTCTCTTCAGTGAGTCTTTGAAATTCCTTTTACATCTGGCAAGTTCGGCTTTTTAAGGCATTCTTCTCCTCCTCATTGGCTTTTTGGACCCCTTTTGCCATTTGAGTTAGTCTGTTTTTTTAAGGTGTTATTTTCTTCAGTGTATTTTTGAGGTCTCCTTTAGCAGACTGTTGACCCGCTTTTCATGATTTTCCTGCATCTTTCTCATTTCTCTTCCCAGTTTTCTCTCCACTTTTCTTACTTGATTTTCAAAAGCCTTCTTGAGTTCCTCCATGGCCTGTAACCTGTTCATAATTTTTCTTGGAGACTTTTGATGCAGGAGTTCTGACTTTTTCTGTCTTCCTCCCCCTCCATGCCTTGATCCTTTTTGTCCCAAGAAAAGGATTCTATCATCTCTCTGTGCTTCCTGTGTTTGCTCATATTGTCAGCTAATTACTTCGCCCTTGAGCTCTTTGTCACAGTAGAACTCTGCTTCTAGAATGTAGAGAGCTTTGTCCCAAATCACCAGGGTTTTTGCAGCTGCTGGAGCTATTAGGAGGGTTCTGTCTCTATAGCCCCTATAAGTTGTAGCTCACTGGTCACACACCCCAGGACCACTACTTGAGACCACTTTCCAGATCCAAGCAGGTGAAAGCAATAGTGATTACCCTCTGAATGGTCTCTTGGTCCCCCTATGATCTTCAGGCCAGAAGCTCCTTAGGCAGCCATAGTGCAGCCGCCGCACCTCCACTGCTTCTAGCTCCAGGGGCAGCAGCCGGATCATGTTCTTTAGTCCCCCCTGTTCCAACAATGTTCCACACTGACCTTTTACTTTGTCTTGACATTTATGTGTTGAGAAGTCTGGAAGCCGCCACAGCTGCTGGTTATCAACTTTCTTGAAGTCTTCTCTGGCCACTGCTGGTCAGGGCCTCCCTGGGGCTAGAACTGCCCAGCTCCTGAGGGACTACACTTGGCTCACAGCATGCTGCAATAGACCTTTCCTGTTGGCCTGCCAACTGTCTACAGTGGGGGATTTGTTTCTCTCTATCACTTTGTGGGTTCTGTAGCTTTAAAATTTTTTAGTCATTTTTTTTTTTTACTGGAATTGTTTGGAGCCAGAGCCCATGCCAAGTTTATGCTTCTACTTTACCGTCTTGGCTCCGCCCCCTGAACTATTATTTTTAAAAAAGAAAAAATAAAATTAGCAGTAAGATAAAACAGAGGAATCATCAAGGCAGAAAAAAGACTTTAGAAGGACTGAAAATTTCAGTGTAACTTTATTAATAGAGTCAATGAATTTGTATATTTTATGGGAGGTATCACATAGAAGGGAAAGGAGGGAGGAGGGGGATGAGAGAGAGAGTGTGTGGAATAGGTTGTTTTTTATTTTTTTTTGGTGGGGGGGGCGAAATTTACATGTTTGCATGATAACCTTCTTTAGAACTGGTTCTACTTCCAGGGACTTAATACTCTTTGAGTTGAGAGAACTTAATAGTCCCAAGGGCAACCATCACCCCAGGTGGGGTAAAGTAAGGGAACATAAAGCCACAGATCGGGCAATTTTGGTCTTTAGAGTAGTGAATGATCATGGTAAGGAAAAGGGATAGAACCAGGATACAGGGTAACTCCAAGCAAAAGACATTACTTCTTTTGGACAATATTTCCTTTATAGATTGATATTTCTAAGAATAAGGCATAGCAGAAGGGAAAAAGGAAAGATAGAGTAAGGTCTACAGATGCAATAACTGTTAGAAATGGGATAGAGAGGGTTGTTCAGATTCAGTACTTCGGAAACATTACCATCCTGCAGGACATAGGAGCTAACAAAGCATCATGTAAGGGGTTTAGGCCATGGACTGGAGAGTAGAATTCAGAGTAGACTAGAAGGGAAGAGAATGAGGACAAGCAAAGGGGATGTCTTGGGAAAATAGTACAACAAAAGAATGTTAATTAATAGACTGGGGGAAAAGAAATTTTAAATTTGGCTGCTTTGATGGTTTTATTTAAAATTAATTATTGATATTTTTGTTTTCATAACATTTACATTTATAAAAGAGAACTAGTCCATGTAGTAAAGATAAATATTTATATAATATATATATAATATTTATATTTATATATATGTAAATGGGGAAAAAACATCAAACAAAAGTAACCAATGTGTCTCTGACATTATATCTAGTGTTCCACATGTTCTGCCCTCCTAACCCCACCTTTGAAAAGGAGAGTGGGCCTCGGTAGTAATGACATTGTGAGGAAGGTACCATGGTGACCCCTCACTTCCACCACGTGCACCAGGTTTGGCTAAAACGTGGTATCTCTATAAAGAAAATGATGCTTACCATCAGCAGTCCTCTTTTTCCACATGAGCAGGTTGAACACCTTCCTCAGTCTCTGCATTTCTGTGTGCATCACGACAAAGTGCAGTCTCCATAGATTCAGGTCCCATGAAGTATATCTCAGTAATTCATCCATTTCTTCCACGTTTACCTGCTTCCATCCTTTCAACCTGCTCTTGAGTTTAAAACAAAAGCTGTTCTAAAGAAGTGCTGCAAGGACTGTTACTTTGTGAAAAGGCGTGGACGATGGTTTGTGTATTGTGAGATAAATCCAAGACACAAGCAAGGACAGTTGAAGTCTCTTTGATTTGTGAAATGCCAATCAAAATACTATCCATCCTTCAGAAAATTTAATTAATTGAAGAAAACAAAAACTGAAACAATAAAACCAGTCAAATGTTGGAAATAATACTGTTAAATAATCTCATAAAGATTGATGATAAAAAGGAGAGTGAAGTACCTTCTCATATCACTTATTTGGGCCAGTTTTGATCATTATAGTTTCAGAACATTCTATTTCTTTTGTTGTCCTCACCATTTATTAGTGTTGTAGTCTTTATGTATATTATTTCCTGATTTCTTTTTGTAAGTCCATAGACATCTTCCCTTGTTTGTCTATTTTTGTAGTTTCTTTTACAGCAATGTATCTACTATATATGAAATCTTGCATCTGAAACAAGAAGGAAAATGGTTAACTGGGATCAGGTCTTTGTTTCATATTTATTAAAGATTTGGCCCTAGATATATAGACAACTAACCGAAATGTATAAAACCAGAAGTCATCCACCAATACCTAAGTGGTAAAGGGCATAAAGAAATCTCAAAAGAAGATTGCAGACTTTTAACAAATATATGAAAGAGTATCCCCAAACATGAATAATGAATAATAAGAGAGATGTACATCAAAACAGCTTTGAGTCTTCACTTGATTGGCAAAAATGACAAAAGATGAAAGTAGTCAGTGTTGGAGGGGTTATGGAAAGACAGGAACATTAATACTTTGGTGAAGTTGTGAATTAGCATAACCATTCTGAGAAACAATTTGCATTTATGCAAATAAAATGGCTAAAATGTTTGTTCTCTTTGACCTAGAGATTTCACTATTAAGCAAATATTTCAGTGAAATTATTGATAAAAAGAAAGCCTTCTTATACCAAAATTGAAAAAGTAGATACTCATAAGTTGTGGGAATGGCTGTCTGAATTTGATGGAATGTTCATAGTGCAGTAAGAAACTATGAATATGTTCAATACAGAGAAATGGGAAGACTTATATGGACTGACATATAGGGATTGTGATGGTTGTTCTGGAGGATGCGGATAAATGTTTAAGAACTGGTTCTCTTGGGGGGCAGTGGTTTGTGTACTCATGATATACTTATTTAACCTGTGATTTAACATTTTCTCCTTCACTTTCTTAAGTCTAGACCAGAAGTAAACAGTTACCTGTTTTTGTATTTAAAAATGTAAAAACTATTCGTAGCTCACTGGACATAGAAGCCTGAGTGGATTTGGCATCCAGATCATGGTTTGCTGAACCCCTGGTTTAGACAATCAACAGAGTAATAAATCAGACTCTGATTTGTAGTTTACTGATTTCTGAGGCATGAATTGTCACACTGCAAAATTAATAATTGGATAGGAGCTGGCCTCCTGCACACCCTTGATTGTGTTCAAGTACTTGAAGAGTTATCATATGATAGAATAGATTTGTTTTTCTTGGCTCTGGAAGGCAGAACTAGAAGCAATGGGTGGAAAATGAAGATGGGCAGATTTAGGAAAAACTTGCTAACAGACTTATTTAAAAGTTAAAAGGAATATCTTGGTAGGTGTGGTGGTTCTTTACTATAATCTTTGAAGTGAAGGTTAAATAATCTGCTCTTGCTGGGGATTTGTTTTAATTTTTAAAAATTACATGCAAAAACAGTTTTTAACATTCATTTTTTAAAAATTTAATTTCTAATTTCTCCTCCTTGAAAAGGCAAGAAGTTTGGTTATACATGTGTAGTCATGCAAAACATTTTCATATTAGCCATGCTAATTTAATGCTTTGATTTTCATTCAGACTCCATCAGTTCTTTCTCTGGATGTGGGTGGCATTTTTCATCATGGATCCTTTGGAATTGTCTTGGATCATTGTTTTGATAAGAATAACTAAGTCTTTCACAGTTGATCATTGTTATAATATTGCTGTTCCTGTGAACAGTGTTCTCCTGGTTCTGCTCCCTTCACTTTGCATCAATTCATATAATTCTTTCCAGGTTTTTCTGAAACCATTCTGTTTATCATTTCTTGTAGCAGAGTAGTATTCCATCACAGTCATATACCTCAACTTGTTCAGCCATTCCCCAGTTGATGGACGTTTACAATTCTTTGCCCCTACAACACAAGCTGTTGTAAATATTTTTGTACATATAGATCCTTCCTCCCCCACCCCCACCCCCCCAATCTCCCTAGGATACAGACCAAGGAGGAGTATTATTGCTGGGTCAAAGGATATGCAGACAGAGTTTATAGTCCTTTGGGCATAGTTCTAAATTGCTTTCCAGAATGATTGGATCAGTTCACATTTCCACCAACAATACATTAGTGTCCCAGTTTTTCTATGTCTCTTCCAACATTTGTCATTTTCTTTTTCTGTCATGTCTTATAGGTGTACTATCACATAACTGTCTAAAAAAATAAAATGGACTTCCTTAAAAAATGGTTGCTGAAACTCTTTGTGTGATGATTGGATTATCTCTTATCAGTAATATCATAGATAGAATCCAGGCTACAAGTGGGAAATAACTTTAAAATTTTTTTGACATTTGATGTTTTTAACATTTTACATAAATTTATGATTCTATGAGCAGTCTTGAAGATGGGGGATACCTTGTATTTACAAAGTGTTAGTCTCTTAAAGGTTTGCATGACATTTTGTATAATATTTCCTAATAGTGAAAGCTTCTATCGTTAGGAATTCATTTAAAGCAACAATTTTCAAAACTGTTTCATGCAGGCTACTTAGATGGTGCAGAAGACCCAAGGACAACCATTTCTTACTTGTCTCTAATTCATATTTGTCATTTCTTAGTTAACTATAGAACTGTGAAACATAAGATCAATTAATAAAATGGTAATTTAAATTTAATTTTGCACTTCATAATTTTTCTTAACAAGGGTTTTACTTTCCTTCTGAACCAGTTAAGACCCTGATCTCATTTTTTCAAGGGAAATTATGATGTGAATATACGTCCCTCCCTAGCCCCCAATTTTAAGTATGAGTATATATTCTTTTTTTTCTTACATTAGTTCAGATTTTCTTTCTTGTGACCTTAGCTTTTAGATTTTGATTAACCACTCATATACAAACATGTCTTTTAGTACCCTAGTACTTTTGTATTCTTACACTCCAATTATTGTTATATCCTATATAATAGAGTTGCATCAAGGTAGTGTCAGCAAAATACATTCAGCAAAAATGTGAGAACTGATTTAAATAATATGGACAATTACGCCCAGAATTCCACTCACTGACTATATGTACTAGACTGAGAATGGTATTCTGAGTCTTTGTTGGTATGAGTATCTCATCATTTGATGCAATATTCAGAGCTATATTCTACTTAGGCTTGCAGAGCTAATGAGACAGTCTTAGTTGGATTTCCTAGAATTCTTGGTCAGATAAAAGACTACTGCTCTGTTTACTTTGACTTTCTTCAGTCTTCTCTACAATTATATGATGATATGATTATCCCCCAACATAATCACTTTCAAATATGAAACCCTTTTGAGTGTTTTCCTTCCCTAATAGTTACTTTCCCTATCAACTAAGTTTTTGCCTGTTTTTGTTGTCTTCTGTTTAAGTCAGGGGTTCTTGACCCCAGGGATCCATGAAAAAACACACACACACACACACACACACACACACACACGTATAGTATTTCAATATAATTGGTTTCCTTTATGATGTTATGTATTTATTTTATTCACTTAGAAACATCATTCTAAGAAAAGGCCCCATAGGCCTAACTGGACTGCCAAAAGGATCTGTCACCAAAAAAAGGTTAAAACCACTGATTGAAGTAGAAGTCTTGATTCATATATATCTCTTTATCAGTAGCTTAGCTGGATATGTGAAAAATAAAATTTACATTCAGTTGTTTCCATAGTAACTATCTCATATCCATCTGCTCTGTGAGTCTGTCTTCTTTTAAAAAGATCTTGAACCCTTTCCAACTACAACTGTTCAACATCATGGACAGTTTAAGAAATTATAAGGGTAATTTTGATAATATGTGATTTTCCCCCCACTTTAGAATCTCACCCGCCCCCCCCCCCAAAGATGTGAATCTAATATATGCTCTGTTTTATAACGTTTTGTACTTACTAATCAATTTTATTTCTTTCTGTAGTTCATCACATTGCTTAATAGGATATGCTGAGCAAGTTTTGTCTTTTAGATTTTAAAAAATACTTGTTATTTGTCTGACTGATTTGGGTGATATCAAGGCAGTATGGCTTAGGGGAAAGAGCACTGGACTTGGAGTCAGTCAGACTTGTGTTCAATCTCTGTTCTGATATTATTTTTGTGACTTTGTGGAACTTGTCTGACCTCTCTGAGCCTTAGCTCTCTCCTCTATAAATGTAATAAAATGTAGATAATAACATATAACCTGTGCTCTAGCCCTGTCTGTTCTCCCAAAAGATTCTGGATCTAAACAGAGCAGGTCCAGTCATTTGGGCCTAAATCCAGAGGGCCATTTTCTTTCTGGAGAAATATCCAAAATAATGTTTAAATATAGTTTGTGTCTAGATTTCTCTAGAGGTAATAACTAGTTCCCTAACTCATGGGCATATAATGTACAACACGGACATGTTATGAAGTAGTCTTTTTAATCCACAAAAATGTATGAAGCACAGGGACTCATAAGAGTCCATAAAACAGTACAGAAATATAAGCACTCAGATAGTTCATCATTTCTCCCCTGAAGGGAATGAAACTTTGAAGTTACTTTTGAGGAAATCTTTTGTGATTCTGGTGAGTTCCTCTTTCCCATGGTGTTCCTGTGCTATCTTGTGGTTTAGACTTCCTTCAGAAGATAAATATACTTTGGGGGATTGCTGAACTTTCTAATTAATTCATTGCTTTTCTCTTGAGTAGACTGCTCTATACAAACCAAACAGATCAGAGATATCAAATTTGTTGACCATAGCCAGTGTCCCTTAGAAATCCTGAGTGTGCCTTGAACAAGATTAAAGTGCAATTGGGGGATGTTTTAAAAAGTAAATAAAATACAACACAACATAGATGTTTTCAAAAGTAAAATACAATACAACATAGATAATGCAAATTTGTAGTTTTCTAAGTGGGGCAATGGATAGAGTGCAAGGCTTGGAGACAGGAAGATTCATCTTTCTGAGTTCAGATCTGACCTCAGACACTAGCTTTGTGACCTTAGGCAAGTTGCTTAACCCTGTTTACCTCAGTTTCTTCATCTGTAAAATGAGCTAGAGAAGGAAATAGCAAGGCACTGTAGTACTTTTGCCAAGAAAACCCCAAATAATGTCACAAAGAGTTGGATGTGACTGAAAATGACCAAACAACAACAAAT